>JAXQQM020082439.1:0-189576 GCA_034641835.2 Pinus albicaulis
TAAGGGTTATATTTAATCTAATATTAGAATAATATGGAGAAGATTAATATATATTTTTCATATATGTAAGCTAATATTAAATTATTATTCTATAAAATTGTTTTACAAAGTACAAATTTTGCATGAAAATTTGACCATTTATATTTTCCTTAAAAATAACAAAATATTGTAATTCAATTACGAAGTAGTAACTTTGGTAGGACCTGTTAAAATCATATTTACATTATGTGCATATACAACTAAATAGATGTGACATCTAAATTGCAAATTGTTTAGTACAATGCACAATTACATTGTGTTTTTATTAATGACAAAACAATATTTATTAATGCTACTTTGGTTTTTGTAAAAATTATCATACATTGTCTAATAAATTCGAAAAACAATGGAGAACGTAGTAATTCCAAGAGAGTGGAGAAGAGCTACTTTCTAATTATATGAAAAGTTCATTGTAAAATTGAGAATTCCATAAATGATCATAAATGAAATAAGAATGTCTCCTCTATTTGACTTATAGACTTATATATAAATTAGTTACAAAATTGAATCATAAAGAATAAAGGATGTATGCATATAACAAGTTATGCTTTGTTATTGTTAATTTATGTGGATAATGTTATGTTATTAAAAAATCATAAAAAATGGAGTAACAACAACAAATTTATATGGTTGTTGTTTGAGCTTTAGTAAAACAATTATATATTAAAATAAAAAATATTACTCTAGAAAGACAAACATTAATTTATTATATATAAAATCAAATTTAATCATAGAAATATAAATAAATACAAATAAAAATTATTTACTCAAATAAAAGTTAAACAAAATTATTTGTATCACTTAGAGCTACAAAACCTATAAATAAATCTCAACTATATATATATATATATATATATATATATATATATATATATATATATTACAAACCAAAAAAATGAGAACAATGGAACGAGACTATTAAAAATAAAATGAAAATATTGAATGCAAATATAAATATTTTTGTTTTCATTCCCATAGAATTGTATTCTATATCTCCATAGAGCATATAACTTTTGTCCTACTACATAATCTTATTTGTGAATATCAAAAGATTGGTTATCGATTATGCATTTTGCATGCAAAGTAGAGATAGATTAAAATTTCTATGATATGTTGTGTTTTAGTGTGTAGATGTAATTTGTATGTGCAATTAAAGTACTCCAATTCAAAAAATATTCTTCATCCTCATTCTTCTCATGTCATTCCATAGCTACAATGTTTAAAATCAAAGTCAAGGAGATGCAACTCAAACAATAAAAAAGACTCGAAATCAACCAAAAAAATATTTATTACTATGAAATGCTTGTATTAAAAGGCAAGCATACAGAGGCTTGGATGATCACCAATTCTTTGTTTCTAAATACTTCTCCCTTTACTATGGAATTTTTCCAATTGGTTGAAAAGAAATATGATATGTATTTTATGAAGGAAAGAAATGAAATACATATATAATAGAAATACTAAGATACAATGAAAAAAAACTTCAATTCATTAATAACAAAGTACTCAAAATTGTTACATGAAAAATTGAAATCAACTAGCTTAAACAATGGTATTTTATCTCTGAGAAGAGATGTGGCGGCTACATGTCTTTTGAATTGTGTTACAATGAGGCTCAAAGGCCTATTTATTATTGAGAAACAATGGAAAACCCTAAACATCCAAAAACCTAACCCTAGGAGATGAAGCGCCAAAAGTTTGTGGGCTCTGTTGGGGTAAATTAGTACATCAACTTCTCGGGGTCGTAACTTTGGCATATGATATTTGTTTGACACGTACAATACCTCGTTAGAAATATATATTCGAGGACTACAAATTCAATTACAAACCCTTATTTTATACCAGAACTTTTCCCTTTTTCCAAAAAACTTTCGTTTAGAGCCTTAAAATTGTTTCAGAAGTTTAGGACCCGAAAAAATGTCAAAAATCGAAAATTGTGCTACAATTAAGGAAAATGAAATAACAATGGTGGGGGTTCAAGTTGAATAGGCGAGTGACCACCAATATCCACCTAGATAAAAATAAAAGTTAAAATATTAGTTAAATTAATATCTAGTTGTAACACCACACCCCACATTTACCCTCATTTACAAGCTCACCAGGGTAAACATGAGACGAGAGTTACTATGCATGACCCAACATCTAAAGTTTCAGTTACGGAAGTTGGTTCTACTATCCTGAAACTTACTGCACCCTCCTAGGGACACTTCTTCACTCGAATGTCAGAGAAAATACACTGATTATCTTTATCTAAACTGGAGTCATTATTTTGACCCACTTTACCTTTCAGCTGCACACACAACCCATTATTTATGCGACTACAGTCGAAACTTCCCTATTTTATGCATCCATCCAAAGACTTGTTCTAGATTTTCAGGGCTAGCCCACAGGCCAACTACCCAGAACTCTATCATTCATATGTATGAGGCGTCAAACTCAGTTTCTAGGATTTGATCTTACTCAAGCTGTCAAATGCATAATAATTATTTATACAAACACATCATAAAAATAGTAAATATATGTGATGAATGCATATACATTCATTGTTTTCTTATTTTCATCAGAGAACCATCAAGAAGGTTCACTCCCCTTTGTTGGCGGGAAAATTTCCCTAAGGCAATGGTTGAAAGCCTCAATGGAGTAGAACAAAATAATCAACAAAGAGCACTCAAAGAAGCATGCCAAACATATGAATTATCAAATTTGGATTTGGAGACATACCCGAAGGTCCTGTGTTTGATGATGTTCCTATAGGGTCTAAACCCTCTGCTTCCTCCAAGATGACCAGACCTGCAAGTCAATCGTAGAAACATGTACATAATTGATAATTAAATGGGAATACATAAAAGATATGTTAGATAATCATATATAATCATGTAAACTATCATTCATGAGACAATAACATATCAGGAACAAGACATGAGCTTCTTTCTTGATTAACAACAATAAGTGGAGGAAAGGTACACCTTGATCCATGCCAAAGGCAGCGACGAATCCTTCCTCTTGATCTATTCAGCCCGAGCCATGAAGACAACCTCTATAAAAAGTGAAAGAAGATGTTATATAAGGATGATGAGAATCTCTACAAAGGAAACCAGGGTTTCCTAGAGACTGGGAGTGCAGGAGGCACAGGGAAATCCCCCTTATCAGGGAGAAATTAGGTATAATGTCGATATCCTTTCTTTTTTGTAATTAGGCCTACCCAAGGGGTGTATATATACCACCTAAAATTGGTTATTTCAGTTAGGCCAAAGGCTCCTGTAGGTGAAGTCTTGGTAAAACTCGTAAACCTCGCCTGAAAAATATCATTTTATTTTATTTTTCCATATTTTAAAATATATACATGGATATATTGTTACAGGACCCACGTATGTACACGATTTAGTGTAGGAAGAGTCGCGTATCGGTTTTTAGATATATTTTTTTAATATAAAGTCAAGTCTGCATGGGAAAAGGGACTTCACATGGCCATAAAGGAGCATCAGGTCTACAAGAGTGTTGAATGATGTTTTAACAAATTCCCCCTAATATATGAGGTCAGAAGGGGAACATGATGGCTGAAATATATTAAGTATAGAGAGAGGAGTCATCTGAAAACCTGGGAGGATATCACCAGATTCCAACCCATTGAATACATGTGGAAGAAGTAAAAAAGAAAACCCATGTCTAAGGCAGGCATACACATGCTCAGAAGAAGTAAATCATGTTCATTGATCAACTATAAAGCGGATCCAAAATGTATACATAAGTGTACAGGAGGAGTTGAAGAATACATAGTGGATCATCATATCATATCCGCGAAAGAATACAACGGAGCTATGTCTTAATATCACATATAGAAGAATGTATGATCAATGATGCTAGAAGACTCTTTGATCAATGAGGCTGCATAATTTATCCTCATAAAAGTACCAAGTCGTATAGGTGGAATAGTGGTACTGGATAAACTCGGGTGCCAACATTTAAGTTGTTGTTGTGAAATATTGCAACATATAAAGGCGTGTGATGTCACTGGAAACTGAAGGAGTTGTCAAGTGAACCAATATGTTAACACAACCTAAGGTCTTCACCGACCACAAATGGTACATTTCTACATCATGGGAATAAATGAGTTGAATTCAACCATGTGAGAAATCATTTGATAATATATTGTTAACAAACGCGAGACAACTCACCAATAATGATAATGAGTGTCAAGGTACCCCAGTGCAATCTAACAAGTGCGAATATATGTGTTGAAGTCGAACATTTGAAAGAATCTATAAATCATAAGACATTGATGTATTCTCACTATCGATAGTGAAGCATGATTACCACCCTCATCATCATGATATGATGGGATAACACTACGTGACGACTCATGTGACGTATATGTTGCATGTCATTCATCCCTCCTCGTTTCCAGTAGTCTGGTAGCTCCGATGATATAGTGCATAAGAGTCATCATATCACGCGAAAAGTCCCTGAAGATTTTCCCTTACATCTCGATCCCTCGCAGAGCGGACTCCCTGCTCCACTAAAATTAAAGAAATCCAGTCTCAGGTGTCCATCCTAAATATGAGACCAGCCCTACGATCCTAGATGCCCACGTTGCCCATCTGCATATGAGGATCAAGTGCCTCACCCTCTTGGGCCTCACCCATCTCTACATCTAATCCCTTCGATGGGGGAGGAGGCATGTCCCTAATGAATGTGTCGATGTCTACAAAATATGTAGTACAAAACAATAATTAGACAATCTCATTAAACAACTTAATAAAATAAGGTAAACAATGTGTTAGAATAAATTTTATTCTAATTAATTAAGACAATAAAATGAAACTAGATTCATTTAAAGAAAACACTATTTTCTCTAACATCTATACACTCATCCTATTTGAAGAAGATGTTGGTACACTATCTCCAATCTATCCCTGCGTATGGACATGGTACCATGATAAATGTGTGGTCATACTCACTGGCTAGTAACGCCATTGCCTCGGTGAAAATCTTGGCCAGATAATATGGCAGGACCCTCTTGGGTATCATCTAACCCCACATGCGCATCTACACCTCAGTCATCGGCCTAGGAGTGTGATGGTTAAATGTAGGCCTCATCTATGGAAAACTCTCAAAAAATAAACAAAAAATCTTTGAATAAAAATGGAAGTTCGCCCTCCCATGTATCCTCACAGGACATCTATCTAAAGCCCTACAAAACTGCCTCAAAAAACAAGAAAACCAATTGATACATCATGGTGCCTACATCAAAGAATAAACATAATATAAAAGAGGGAAATTAATGTGAATCCCATCACTAGTATAGTGTGCAATTGCAGTCACTAATAATGAGAGGCACCTAACCTCCTGTGCAGCAACATAAGCAATCAGTAATTATCCACCACACACTTGAAAATTTGTTGGACGGACTACATGACCCCAAACATATCTCTGAGAGTAAACAAGATGACTCTTTGTTTCAACCCCATGGGGGACATCAGGGAACTCGAGAAAATCCCCCCTCTCCATGACAGGCTAGTGATAAAATGTATGTCCTCCTCATAGGGCCTAAACTACGTCTTAGGACTGACAAGGAAAGACTGCTTCTGAACACTCCACCGATGGATCAACTGTGCAAACAAGCCAGAGTGTGCATTTAGAAATTTAGCCTCCTCATAGAACTTAGGGAGGCCTACATTCCTCAATAGCGCTCGGGTGCTAATAGGAGGAGGGTATAAATCTCTCTCCCTCTCTCAGGGCTCCCATGGTCGAACCACATTGTATTGGTCTGCCATTTTCTCCTACCCCTGTTGTTGCTCCCTCTTTTGACATATCTACTACATGATTGACATATAAAATACATCAGCCTCATACATAAAACATAATTTTTTTTATTAAATGAAAAATGTATTTATAAATATGGAAACATAAGTTTCAACTAAAAAGAAAAAAAAAATATCCCTAGTGCGCCCAAAAAACAGTCATGCATCGGCTCTAGTGCACTATCAAACACAAAAAAACCAAAAACAATGTGTACATATGTATGGTGCACCGCCTTCAGTTCACACACATATTTTCAACGCGGTGTGTTTATACAATTTTACGCATCGATGCATACTTGTAACCTTTTCGCACCGGTGCGGAACGTTTAAGTTATTGAACACACCGAGCCATATTTTTTTAATATTATGTGTACGGTGTGTTTGATAAATATGAAAGCATGGGGCATAACTTAAAAATGTATGCCCCGAAATACAATTTATAGCTTTTCTTGGTGCGTTGTAATTTACAAAAGGAAACACAAAAATTGTGGTGCATTAGGTTCATGCACCAAACTACGGTGCACCCTGTAAATTTACAGGGTGCACTGCTATAGGTGCGAGCCAAACCTATCTAACGCACCATGTGAGGAAAAAATAAATATAAAAAAAGTATATTTTTTACCTATTTTGCAATTCTAATTTGCTAAAAAATTAATTAGAGAGAAACACAGACATTACCTAGACATTTGGTCATCGGGGAGGCGTTGTTGACACGTAATTGAGAAAAAAAAAATTCACCACCGTTTGAGAAAATTGGAAAGTCATGCACTAAGCATGGTACAAAAGGATGGTGAGAAAGATAACCACTAACAGAAAGGTGATTACGTGAGGTAAGAGTGTCACCGATGCTTCAAGGCTCCATAGTACTATAGATAGTAAAAATGAAAACCCCCTAGCGGTGGTCTTTCTAAGATGGACCGGGAATTTTAATCCATGAACAACATCAGTGATTCATTGGAATAATCCACTTAGATTTATGTGGACCTATGTATTCAGCTTCCTTATTGGGTAACATTTATTATGTGTCTTTTATGGATGATTCATCTAGGAAGTATTGTATTTACTTCAAGAAGAAAAATGATAAGGTTTTGGGTCAATGTGTCCCGTCCCATTTCGTGGCAACATGGGGGTTTCAAAGGGAAACATTGATTGAGTTCTCCCAAGCTATAACAATACCCTGGATATTCTTTCGATCTATCCCAGCCCGGTCTATATCATGTTATCTCTGTTGCTCTGGTCCGACTCCTCTCCTCGACTGGGAGGATAACTTATCCATCATTGCTAGAGAGGATAACTTACCCATACCCTTGGAAAGGAGCGAGGTTAGTGACGGTACGACACACGATATGGTATGGGGACGAATGATAGCACCAATTTTTTTTTTAAATTAAAAATACTATAGTTATATTCTTTTTAAGTATGTGTCAAGGTGTTTTAATACAAGAACAAAACTAATGCTTCGGGTGGATATAACACCAGTATGGTGAAAATAAATTTAGGACCGACATTTTTTAAATTTAACCTTTATCTGGTGCTATCTAGTAGTGTAGTAATGAGTGTGTTATATATAGGTGGCACACCATTGTTTTAAATAATGCTTCGACAGTGCGTTATATTGTGCACACATCGAGGCATTAGAGTACTGCTTTAGCACTGGGTTGTCGTCACAGAGTAGCACCAGACTAGGAGAAATGAATTTCCAATTGCCATTTTTGTAAATTTAACCCTTTTCCGGTGCTATCAAGTAGTATAAGCATCGATGATATTTTTTATTTAGTGCACCGTTTTTTTTAATAAATAAATCTATAGTGGTGCACCATGTTCTATTAGGCATCGATGCTTATGTGTATAGTAAAACACAAGTGTGTTTGTATATTATATACGCATTGTTAAAAAACATCTGCTAAAACATTTTCCCGCCCACCTCTGCTAGTGACCTTTGCTAAAATCAGATTTTTGGGCTATTTTTATGGGGGCTTCCGAAATAACATCCGCTAGAGGGTCTTTTCCTTGTGGTGAACAAAAACAACTCGAGACTGAATTTACCATGTTAGAGGAACTCCTAAGGCTTGGATGCATGGGAACTAGACAAATGGATGATGTGGAAGTGCTTCATAAACAAATTGTGACCTTGCGAGAGCAGCTTAAAATTATGCAAACCAATGTCTACCCACCTTTGCTAGTGACCTCTGCTATAAACAGATTTTTGGGCTATTTTTATGGGGGCTTCCAAAAAAACATCCATTAGTGGGTCTTTTCCTTCTGGAGAACAAAAACAATTAGAGACTGAATTTTCCATGAAAGAGGAACTCCTAAGGCTTCGAGGCATGTCAATGAGACAAATGGATGAGGTGGAAACGCCTCATAAACAAATTGTGACCTTGCGGGTGCAGCTTCAAATTTTGCAAACCAATGCAAATGAACCTAGCTCATGGAATGGGCAAGAGGTAAACCAATTCCTAAATCTTAATCAATTTCTGGAGAAGTATGAGACAAAAAAAATTACCAATGTACTATTGTAAATTTCTCTTTACATTAAGCAAGTTAAATATGTAGTCAATTTTGTTAAATTTTGTAATGCATTAGTATATTTTGAACTCAATAGCTTTCATAAGAAGGCATAGTCTCATGACAAAATCTATAACATCTAAGTACCTATTGTGACCAAGCATAAATTTTATCTAATATAAATACTCATTATTATTTATCTAAAAATAACGAACAAAAACAAACTAGGCTTTATATAGTCACACATTAAAGAGAAGTAGATGAATTTTCAAATATAGCATGGTTTTGACCAATCCAAATTCCCCATACAACATGTCCAATGGAAGAGCCTTATATTTTTTAGGTCTCTAAGTATTCAATTAATATTTAGAGCTCCTAAATTGTGTCACCTTCCCAAATGAAAGAGTCACGTAGAAATTTTTGGGTTTCCTTTCAAACTTATTCTGAAAAGGTGCAATGTACGAAAAGGTGGGGGTTGGTCTCTTCTTCTATGTAGCAAAGGAAACATCGCCTTAGTCCATGGAAGGATTTATCTTGTAGAATGTTCCAAATTTGGGCTTTGTTGTGTAGTATAAGCCACATGAATAATTTATATTATGGTGGATTTTTTAGCTTCCAAAGCTTCTTTCCCCACTAAGGAGGAGGATATGACCAATTTTCCTTGACAAGAATAGTGTAATCAAACTTCGGAACATATCCCCTAGAGGGACTAAGGGACCAAATCAATTGATCAACTTATTCAAAGGGAGTTACAAGAGTTTTGTAGTGCTCTGATGTATAAGTACCACGTAAGAACAAACTCTACTTCAAGATCAAGGTCTTTTCTAGATAACTAGTGACTTGTAACAATGTCTTTCTTCAAGATATGATTTAAGAAAAAAAAACCTTCTTTGTTGATCCTTTGAATAACTTGTATTAGAAGAAAATG
Source organism: Pinus albicaulis (assembly GCA_034641835.2). Lineage (NCBI taxonomy): Eukaryota > Viridiplantae > Streptophyta > Pinopsida > Pinales > Pinaceae > Pinus > Pinus albicaulis. Next base: position 9,277 of record JAXQQM020082439.1, read on the forward strand.
ATTGTTTTGACATCCTAACTAGTAGTCTTTGCAAATTTAAAACCCCTAACTTGCCAGAGAAAGCATTGACCAATAAGAGGGAAAACAGGCAAGATGACTTTCCAAATAATGGAACCATTTTTCTTTTTTGTTTGGGCTCTATGATCCATTCCACCATTAAAACATGGAGGATATACTTAGGCATTGTAACTTTGGCCCACACGCTCATCTGTAGTATAAATTTCCACAAACATTTGGCAGCAAGGGATTTTGAGAACCATAAAATATTTTTCAAGCTCCAACTTCTTTGGGCTTTTGGAGTGCCCAACTTCCTCCAAGAGGATAACATTAGTGGTTTCTTGTATTTTTGGTTGGCCTAGAGGAAGCAAAAAGATAGTTGTTGAAGTTTTCCCAAGATTCCTTTGGTTATCTAGGTAAGAGAATACGAACAAAATAGAATTTCCTAAAGAGCTTTTACCACTATTAGCTATATCACACAAAAGAGCCATCTATTGCACCCAAGTGTATCTTCTTTTCAAAATTTTCCACAAACCAAAGTCAATCAGTTTTACTATAATCATTTTGCTAGAGAATAAGGCCCAATTATATTGACACATATACTAGAGCAACCATATAGAATAAATAGTTGTGAAACACCTATAGGCAGTAATCCATCATAAACATCAAAACACTTAAAACTTTGTTAAAATTAAAAAAATTATAAAATTTAAATAAACTATAACCTTATTTTAAATTATTATTATTATTATTGACTTGCACAACTTGATATATTAAATTACTAGTAAATGACAATAAGTATCCATCCCTATTAAGCATTCAAACAACATCAAAACACTTAAAACTTTGTTAAAATTAAAAAAATTATAAAATTTAAATAAACTATAACCTTATTTTAAATTATTATTATTATTGACTTGCACAACTTGATATATTAAATTACTAGTAAATGACAATAAGTATCCGTCCATATTAAGCATTCAAACACTTACTTCATTATACATCATTGCATTGCTAACATTAAAAAAATCATAAAAACTAAACAAATTATAACTATTTTAAGTTATTATTATTATTATTATTATTTAATAATTATAAAAAGAGTTAATATAAAAGTAACATACTTTAAGAAAACATTGAACAAGATTCTCAACTTTTAAGATTTACCTTAGTTTACTATAGAGATTCTTAATATGTAAATAAGATTTGTTGCAGTATCACGACTTATTAATACGATATGCCCAAAAAATAATAACTCACTTGATATGACAGTTATTCATATAACATTTTTTTAATTAATCAACTTAATTAAAAAGGAAAAAATGACATAACTATTTTGGAGATAAATCTCAATCATTGATTTGTGTATACTACTATGAATATTCTAGAATATTTCATTGAGGTTAAATCTCCAACATCCACCTTATTGATAATTAAATTAAATTTTTAGAAGTTCATCTAATATTTTTTTAATTAATTAATTTAATGAAAAGGGAAAAAAACATAACTACTTTGAAAAAAATTCAACAATTGATTTGTATATTTTTTTGAATTAAAGAAATTGTGTTTGGAGCAGCTTTGAGGCATACATAGTGCCTGAATTAGAAGATATCATCGGATTGATTTGAGTGTTGGATCATATCCTCAGAATAATATCTGATTTGTATATAATGTCTAACATCCAACTAACAATTATTGATTTGTGCCATCTAATTGTTGGATCATATCTTGGGACTAACAATTGAATTGTATATAATCTCTAACATCCAACTAATAATTATTGATTTGTGTGATCCTAGAGGTTTTCCCTCTAGCTTGAGAAAAGACCATCAAAGTCAGCGAGAGAGATCACACCAACAAGCCTCAATGAAATTTGATCCTCGATCACATTGCTAACAAGGTCCATCCTCAACCAGTTATACTAGTCAAACTTACTTTTGAAAAACTATTTTAAAATAAACACATCCATTAATAAAAATATATATAATTATAAACAATAATTACTAATCAAAATAAAACTATTATTTAAATTAAATACTATTAACATACAAATAAAAATAACAATACTAATTAAAATGGAAAACAGGTCATAACTAAACTAAATTGTTAGTGAAAAAAAACTGCCATTAAATGTTATCCTAAATTGTTTTCCATTTAAAATGAACAAAAACCCAAAATTAATATAAAAATAAAACAAACCTGTCAATTACACACACTGATGAGGCGTGTGGGGAACAAAATGTATTTCTCTTCCATTTTATAAAGAAATACAGACAGCAGTAGGAAGTCCAACGAATAACGACACCTGCATAAGCATAAAGTGTATCTAGTGTTAGCTATCCCACACAAGAGAGCCATCTATTGCACCAAAGTGTATCTTCCTTTCTAATTTGTCCACAAACCAAATTCAATCATTTTTTCTCCAATTGTTTTGTCTGAGAATAAGGCCCAATTATATTGGCATATATATTAAAGCAATCATATAAGATAAATAGTTGGTAAATGTTTGTATATATCAATTCATCATAAACATTAAAACACTTACAACACAATACATTTTAAGCTGTTAAAATTTAAAAATGATAAAAACTAGATAAACTATAACCTTATTTTAAATTATTATTATTAGTGTTACTAACACAACCATATATATTAAATGACTAATAAATCCTAATAAAAGTCAATCCCTATTAAATATCAAAACACTTATTTCACTATACATCATATGACATTGCTAACATTAAAAAAATCATAAAAGCTAAATAAATTATAACTATTTTAAATTATTATTATTATTTAATTCATTATACATCATTGTTGAGATTTTTCTTTTAATTATTTTTGGAGAAAATCTCATGTAGGTGACAACAATAGGATTTGTTGCTACATTGACTCCATCAATTTCTGATGAGGAGTTAATGCATCCTATATTTGTTGTGAGTGAATTTATGACTCTGTTTCCATTCACACCTATAAAATGTAAGCCCGTAGAGGCAAGTGAGCATGATGAGGAATGTGTAGTGAGTGGAAGAGCTAAGTAGATGAGAAACTCTGCTATTGTATTTCTCCAGTTGATGAATGAGATTGCCGATGCCCTGTTAGGTGGACGTAGCCCAGATTGGTTGGGTGAACCACATTAAAATCTCAGTTTTTCATGGTTGAATGTTGTGTGTGTCTGTGTTTTATTTAAATATTTCTGCTGCTGAACTCTAACACTTGGTATTAGAGCAAGGTGGATTCACTGCCTATTGTTGAAATCTCTGTCGCCTATTCTAAAGGACGGTGGGATGAATTGCACGTGTTGGAATTTGCGTAGGAGTCGTTGTGTGGTTGAAGCATGGCCAGTTGAAGGCTGTTGTTAACAGCATAAGAATCGTTGAACCGTGGGACTGAACCGGGTTCGATGTGGAGGTAGCATCGCCTGAGTGAGGCGTTGTTGCTTGCGTTAAAAACAGTGAAAGGTGAGCTGTGTGGACCACTGTTTGCGCAGAGAGCCATAGTCCGTGGGCACCGTGAGGTCTGGTCCGTGGCTGCATGCATGCCTCCTGCGAACTAAGTAAAAGTGTGCATAGCGTATCGGTGAGTCGATTGTTTAATTAAAACCGATTTTTTATCTTGAATGCAGAATGTCGTGAGCAATTTTAAGCCATCGTTTTTTTCTGAAGTTTTTTAAAGGTCGATTTATTATAAATCGATTTGTGTAAGTCGATTTGCTACGGCCTGTTTTTTGAAATCGTTTTACATTGACATGCAATCAGTCAATGTGTATTTTAAAAAGAATTCGATTTGAGTGGTAGTAGAAATCGATTTGTGGTGGTTTAAAATCGATTTGACTTTTAAATTCGATTTGACATTTAAAAAGCCAATGCCATTTGCATATGGTATGTGTTTTAAAATACAAATCGATTGGTAATTTGTATTAATTACCATTTATTAAAAGCCTTTTATAATGTTTTTGTATTAAATTGCCATCTGCACATGGTATTAAAGAAGGAAAGGCCTTTTTGAGCTTCAGGGCATTTTTTTTTTTAAGGCAAGGGTTTCTAATCAAAAATGATTTTTTTGATCAAAATTAAACATTTCATTTATTAAGAGTTGCAATTGGAGTTTTTTGTGACACAAGCTAATAAACATGGCAAAAACACAAAGTGCCCGGTTTGAGATCGAGAAGTTCAATGGAAAAAACAACTTCGAGATCTGGAAAGTGAAGATGTATGATCTACTTGTGCAACAAGGCGTGGAGAAGGTGTTGTTGGGAAAATCCAAACAGCCTTACACCATGACAGATGATGAATGGAGTGACTTGGATGAAAGAGAACTGAGCGGCATTCGACTGTGTTTGGCGGATGATGTTTTGTTTAACATCATATCAGAGAAAACTACTGCTGGTTTGTGGACAAAGCTTGAAAATTTGTACATGAAAAAATCCTTAACCAATAGGATTCTTCTAAAGCGACAGTTATACAGCTTGCGCATGAATGAAGGTACGACAATAACTGATCATCTGAATACCTTTAATACTCTCCTGGTGCAGTTAGAAAGTATAGAAGTAAAATTTGAATCAGAAGATAAAGTTGTAACTTTATTATGCTCATTGCTCGAGTCATGGGATCATTTTGTTACTTCTATAAGTCTTAGCTCATTAGAAACCCTTGAATTTGATGATGTTGTTGGAGATTTGTTGTCCGAAGAAACAAGGAAGAGGTCAAATTCAGAAACCTCTACATCAAAAGCAATGATGGTTAGAGGTCGTTCTAAAGAAAGACGCTTCAGTAAGCACAACAACTCGCGTTCAAAATCGAAAGGGAAGAAGACTAAGGTAAAGTGTTGCTTTTGTGGAAAATCTGGAAATTTGAAGAAGGACTGTTGGAAGAGACATCAAACATCCAAAGGAGACTCTTCGACATAAAAGAAAGAAGAAAACACGACAGATACAGGTTCGACATCCATTTCAGGTATGAGTGATGAAGTGTTATCAGTTAGTTTTTCTAATCATGATCAACATTGGCTGTTAGATTCTGGTGCGTCAAATCACATGTGCATTCATAGAGAGTGGTTTAAAACTTATAAATCAATCAATGATGGAGTTGTTTACATGGGAAATGATGTCTCGTGTAATATTGTGGGAATTGGAAGCATCCAGATTAAAATGTTTGATGGGACAAATAAATTTCTAACTGATGTAAGACATGTACTTGAGCTAAGAAAAAACCTCATTTCACTAGGATTACTAGACACTAATGGATATAAAGCCTTTATTCAAGGTGGAGTAATGAAAGTTTATAAAGGAATTTTACTAGTCATGAAAGCAAAGAAGGTTGGAAATCTTTATCAGTTAGAAGGAATAACAGAGTCGGATCATGCTTCTACAGTATCTGAAAATGATAGTAATTCTATTCGTTTATGGCATCAAAGGTTGGGCCATATGAGCGAAAGAGGATTAAAAATTTTATTTGATCGTAAGTTACTTCCTAGTTTAAAATCTTCTAAGTTAGATTTCTGCAAACATTGTCTATTTGGGAAACAAAGCAAGCAGAAGTTTAAAACTGGAAACAAACTAGTAAGGGAATCCTTGATTATATCCATTCTGATGTTTGGGGTCCATCTCCTATAACCTCATATGGAGGATCGTCATATTTTGTATCTTTTATTGATGATTTCTCTAGAAAAGTGTGGGTCTACATGTTAAAGAAGAAATCTGATGTATTCACGGTTTTCAAACAGTTTAGAGCATTTGTTGAAAACATCACTGGAAGAACCATTAAATGTTTAAGAACTGACAATGGTGGTGAGTTTACTTCAAAGGAATTTGATAATTATTGCAAGGATGCTGGGATCGAAAGACATAAAACCATTGTATATACTCCTCAGCAAAACGGAGTTGCTGAACGCATGAACATGACTCTTTTAGAGAGAGCAAGAAGTATGCTTAGTAACGCCAATTTGCAGAAGGAATTGTGGACAGAAGCGGTTTCTACAGCTTGTTACTTGGTAAATCGATCACCATCAACTGCAATAGGATGCAAAATTCCTCAAGAGGTATGGAAAGGTTATCCATATGATTATTCTAAACTGAAAGTTTTTGGTTGTGATGCATATGCTCTAGTTCCGAAACATCAGCGTTATAAATTAGATCCTAAATCAAAAAGATATATCTTTGTTGGATATGGTGATGGGACTAAGGGATACAGGTTGTGGGATCCTACTACTCACAAGATCATCATTTACAGAGATGTTAAATTTAATGAATCTTCACTTGAAAATCCAAATGTAGATGATGAATTGAAACAGGATAATGTACCTAAGCTTCAACACATTCAGTTTGAAACCAGTTCAAATACTGATGATAGTCCAAATGAACAAGTTTCAGATTTAGATCATGAACAAGTTTCAGATGCAGATCATGAACGTGTTTCAGATGTTGATCATGAAGAAGTTCCTACATATAATAATCAACAAATTGGGGAAGTACCAGAAACATCTTTAAGGAGGTCTACGAGAATCAGACGTTTTCCTAAAAGGTATGATGATTATGTTACTTCAGTTGCTTTAACTGCTAACGATGATGAACCTTTGTACTATCAGGAAGCTATAGAAGGTTCAAACAGTGGTAAGTGGAAAGAGGCTATGAAGGACGAGATGAAGGCATTAGACAAGAATGCCACATGGGATCTGGTAGAACTTCCTAAAGACAGGAAAACTGTGGGATGTAAGTGGGTTTACAAATTGAAGAAGGGTGTTGATGATACAGAAGACAGGTACAAAACGAGGCTGGTCACGAAAGGTTTTTCTCAGAAAGCAGGAATTGACTTTCATGAGATATTTTCACCAGTTGTAAAAATTGTTTCAATTCGGATTGTGTTAGCATTAGTTGCTTTACTTGATTTAGAATTATAGCAACTAGATGTTAAAATTGCATTTTTACATAGAGATTTAGATGAGGAAATTTACATGGAGCAACCGGAAGGGTTTGTTCAAAATCGCAACAGGTAATTTGTCTGTAGACTCAAGAAATCATTGTATGGTCTGAAGCAGTCGCCTCGACAATGGTACAAGAAATTTGATTCTTTCAAGATGAGTCAAAATTATATAAGAAGTGAATATGATCAATGTGTTTACTTTAAGAAATTAAGTAATGGTATGTTCATTATCTTAGTGTTGTATGTTGACGATATTATTTTAGAAAGCAAAAGCATAATAGAGATCAACAGGTTAAAGGCTCAGATGGCTAGGACGTTTGATATGAAAGATCTAGGAGCAGCAAGACAAATTTTGGGCATGGAGATTTTCAGAGACAGGAGTAATGGTAAGCTGTGGCTATCACAAAAGAAGTATATTGAGAAAATATACGGGGTTTTCGAGATCACTCTCTGTGTTTTTATGTTTCGGTCCTTTTTTATTTCATTTAGCTTTCTTCAAGTTTTCATCATCCTAACACTAATGAAGAAAAGGAGATATATGTCTCGAATTCCATATGCCGATGTAGTAGGTTGTTTGGTATGCGTGGTTTGTACTCGACTGGAATGTTCACATGCGGTTGGGGTTGTCGACGGATATATGGAAAATCCGGAAAGAACAACGGTTAGCGATGCAAGAATGGGTGCTTTGATATGCGAGGAGAGTCTGGTGATTCTTTATCTTATATGAGGCTTGATGAATTTGTTTTACGAGATATGTTAATTTCGATTTTGCGGGTGATTTGGATAGAGAAGGTCAACTTCAGGGTATGTATTTACTCTTGCAGGTGGAGCTATTAGCTGGATGTCAAAGCTACAGAACATTGTTGCTTTATCCACTACAGAAGAAGAATACATAGCTGCTTCACATGCTTGCAAAGAAGCAGTTTGGTTGAAAGGTTTGTTTGGTGAATTTGGTAGGTTGCAAGACAACATCAAGTTATTTTGTGATAGTCAAAGTGCAATTCACTTGGCTAAAAAATCCGGCCTATCATATTAAATCAAAGCACATACCTATCAAGTACCATTTTGTAAGACATGTTATCACTGAAAGGGGAGTCTCTCTTGAAAATGTGCATACAAAGGAAAACTGTGCAGACATGTTCACGAAACCAGTTTTGTTAGAGAAGCTACGATGGTGTCTGGCTTTTCTTGGCTTGCAGAAAAGATAAAAATAATAATGGAACAGGGTATCAGGCTAATTGTTGTCAAGGTGGAAATTGTTGAGATTTTTCTTTTAATTATTTTTGGAGAAAATCTCATGTAGGTGACAACAATAGGATTTGTTGCTACATTGACTCCATCAATTTCTGATGAGGAGTTAATGCATCCTATATTTGTTGTGAGTGAATTTATGATTTTGTTTCCATTCACAACTATAAAATGTAAGCCCGTAGAGGCAAGTGAGCATGATGAGGAATGTGTAGTGAGTGGAAGAGCTAAGCAGATGAGAAACTCTGCTATTGTATTTCTCCAGTTGATGATGAGATTGTCGATGCCCTGTTAGGTGGACGTAGCCCAGATTGGTTGGGTGAACCACGCTAAAATATCTGTTTTTCATGGTTGAATGTTGTGTGTGTCTGTGTTTTATTTAAATATTTCCGCTGCTGAACTCTAACAATCATGACATTGTTAACATTCAAAAAATCGTAAAAACTAAACAAATTATAACTATTTTAAATTATTATTATTGCTATTTAATAATTATAAAAAGAATTAATATAAAGTTAACATACATTAGAAAAAACATGGAACAAGATTCTTAACTTTTAAGATTTACCTTAGTTTACTATGGAGATTCTTAATATGTAAATATACTTTGTTGCTATAGCATGACTTATTAATAACATATGCCTAAAAAATAGTAACTCACTTAATATGACACTTATTCATATACCAATTTTTGTATTAACCAATTTAATTAAAAAGACAAAAAGAACATAACTGCTTTGAAGCTAAATCTCAATCATCGATTTGTGTATACTACTATGAATATTCTAGAATATTCCATTGATGTTAAATCTCTAGCATCCATTTTATTGATAATTAAATTAAAATTTTAGAAGTTCGTCTAACATTTTTTAAATTAATTAATTTTATTAAAAGGGAAAAAAACATAACTACTTTGAAAATAAATTTCAACAATTGATTTGTATATTTTTTTGAATTAAAGAAATTGTGCTTGGAACAGCTTGAATATTTGTTTATAATCTCTGACATCCAACTATTAATTATTGATTTGTGTGATCTTAGAGGTTTGCCCTAAGGCATCAACAAACCTAAGTGAAATTTGATCCTGAGTCACCTTGCTAACAAGATCCATCCTCAACCAATTATACTAGTAAAACTTATCTTTGAAAATCTATTTTAAAAAAAACACATCCATTAATAAAAATATATATAATTATAAATTATAATTACTTATCAAAATAAAACTACTATTTAAATTAAATATTATTAATATAAAAATAACAATACTAATTAAAATGGAAAACAGTTCATAACTAAATTGTTAGCGAAAAACCGCCATTAAATGTTATCTGAAATACATTATTTTCCATTTAAAATGAACAAAATCCCAAAAATAATATAAAAATAAAACAAACCTGTCAATTACACATGCTGATGAGGCCTGAGGAGAACAAACTGTACTTCTCTTCCATTTTATAAAGAATCCCAAAAATAATATAAAAATAAAACAAACCTGTCAATTACACATGCTGATGAGGCCTAAGGAGAACAAACTGTACTTCTCTTCCATTTTATAAAGAATCCCAAAAAAAAAAAAAAAACAAACAAACAAACCTGTCAATTACACATGCTGATGAGGCTGAGGAGAACAAAATGTAGTTCTCTTCCATTTTATAAAGAAATAGAGACAACAGCAGGAAGTCTAATGGTTCCCCACAACGAATAACGACACCTGCATACGCATAAAACATTTAATTCGCTTCTTGAGTTTTATTTATTGAAATGCATGTTTTCGATGCCACTAGATTGACATATAATATACCTGAATCATAATGCATGAACTGTTTCGTTTTTAACTTGTGATTGGTAGGAGAAAACATACTCTCTTAATTATTAATTTTATTTAAATTATTATATGTTTTGGAAAATTTTTAGTATATTTTCTAATTAAATTGGTTTATAATTCGCAAGAATCAATCAAAAACCAATTTTAAACAAGTGTAGTAGAGCAGGGTATTTTTGATATTAGTGTATTATTTTTTTTCATTGAAATTAAGGATTATATTTAATTAAATATTATTATAATATAGAAAAAATTAATATATTTTTTCATATATCTAAGTTAATATTAAATGATTATTCTATAAAACTGTTTTAAAAAGCACAAATTTTGTATGAAAGTTTGACTATTTATATTTTCCTTAAAAAAAAACATTTTGTAATTCAATTACAAAGTAGTAATTTATTTTGTAGGACATTTTCAAATCATGTTTACATTATGTGCATATACAACTAAATAGATGCGACATGCTAATTGCAAATTGTTTATTACAATGCACAATTACATAGTGTTTTTGGCATGGCACTTAACATGATGCTAGACTCTAGGCGGGGACTAATAATGTGAAAATTGTGAGGGATTTCTAAGCATTCAACCATTGACCATTTCATAACAACTTGTCCATGCTTTGGAAAAATAAAATGACTAAACAATACTTATTAATGTTTTTTTGGTTTTTCTAAAAATTATCATACATTGTCTAATAAATTTAAAAAACAATGGAGAACCTAGGAATTCAAGTAGAATGGAGAAGAGCTAGTTTCTAATTTTATGAAAAGTTCATTGTACAATTGAGAATTCCATAAATGGTAAAATTAGAAGGACGAGTCAAAATAAAGAGTAAAATCGAAATGAAATAAGAATATCTCCTCTATTTGATTTATAGACTTATATATAAATTAGTTAGAAAATTGGATCATAACCAATAAAGGAAGTATGCATATAATAAGTTATGTTTTGTTATTGTTAATTTATGTGGGTAATGTTATGCTATTAAATAAGTCCCAAGGGTTAGCTCAACTGGTTGAGTCCCCATTGTTAAGTACTTTATCGGTTGGGAGGTCACAAGATTTACCATGGATGTAACTTGGTTCATGTGTGTTTGAGGTTTAGTAAAACAATTATATATTAAAATACAAACTAATTACTCTAAGTTTAGAAAGACAAACATTAATTTATTATATATAAAATCAAATTTAATCATAAAAGTAAAAATAAATACAAATAAAAATTATTTACTCAAATTAAAGTTAAACAAAAGTTATTTGTATCACAGAGTTAGAAAATCTATAAATAAATCTCAACTAAAGGATGACATGATACTATAAAAAATAAAATGGAAATACTCAATGCAAATATAAACATTTTTTTATTCTCAATTCCATAGAATTGTATTCTATAATCTTTAGTCCTACTCCACAAGCTTATTTGTGAATATGGAATGATTAGCTATCGATTATGCATTTTGAATGCAGAGTAGAGATAGATTAAAATTTCTATGATTTGTTGTGTTTTTGCGTGTAGATGTAATTTGTAGGTGCAACTAAAGTACTCCAATTCAAATATTTTTCTTCATCCTCATTCTTCTCATACCATTACATAGCTACAATGTTTAAAATCAAAGTCAAGGAGATGCAATTGAAACAATAAAAAATACTCGAAATGCTTGTTTTTAAAGGCAAGAATTCAGAAACTTGGATGATCACCAATTCTCCTTTTGTAAATGCTTCTCCCTTTATTACTGAATTTTTTCGATTTTTTTAAAAGAAATATGATCCAGATTTTATGAAGGAACGAAATAAAATACATATATAATAGAAACATGGAGATACAGTGAAGAAAAAACTTCAATTCATTAATAACAAAGTACTAAAAATTGGGGCCCGGGGAACAACCTTGGACCCTAGTAACGAATCCTCCATAAAACTGCAGGCTGAGCTAACAAAGAGCGTCAACGGGAAGGGGCTTAGGATTGGCCCTGGCCATGGTCGCATGAACTTGCATAGGACCTTAGGCGGAGTATGGAAGGCGCTAGGTGGTAGGGATAGGCGGTAAGCCTGATCCTTATGCGTATGGCCACACACATGACCTCGACGGATTGACGGAGATTGTTTCGGTGGTAAGGGAAGGTTATTTGCCGGCCCTCAGCCCCATGGGCGCTAACATGACCAACGACCCAAAGTTTTGGCACCTAGTCTAGTGGGGGTAGGCAGTTAGCCCCAGCCCTCGGGCCTATGGCACCCATGTGGCCATATTATATCACTCAGAAGGGTAATTGGGAATTTAAAGTGTCCAACAAGTTACACCTTTGACAGGTGAATTTGTCACCTCCGCAGAGGAAAACATGGCAGATTTTTAGCTCTGTTAGATAGTTTACCTGATTTATAGGACAAATAACAGAGGAACTTATAAGTTCAAAGCATGTTGGAGCCATAACTTGGTGATTTTTTGGCCTTTTAGAGCTCAAGAAGATTCCAAATAGGGTTTTTGGACATTCTGGATCCAATGGAGACCTATATTTGCTGATTGGAGCACATCTGAAGAAAATTTTTGTAGGTTTAATTCCAAGAGTGTATGGATCAATCAATGTTTTGGAACAATTCTTGAGGGTGTTTGAGCATGGAGAAGGTCTTGTAGGGTTTTATTACCTTCATATATTTACTAAAACCACTGTGACTTGTAGGGTCCATCTCATGTTTTATTTTCTCCTTTTGTACTTCAATGTGGAATTGTAGTACTTCTATGCTCATGTATGCTCATTTTCAAATGGAGTATATTAGGGTATTTGTAGGATAAGCCTTTTCTTGTTGATGGTTTCATGGTTGAGTGTAGGTTGTCATGCTTTATAGTGAGATTTCTTTAGAGGAGAATGTTTCCTTGAAGGGGAAACAAGCCACTTGTTTTTCTCAACAAAATTTTATGTGCTCATTTTTGTTAATTTTTGTGAATTTTTAGGACAATGTGAAATGTCTCCAGGATAAGTATTATGATGCTTATCATAAATTGTCTATGTTTACTAACCATTTAATTTAGATGGATTAAAATTTTAAAAGTCTTATTCCAAAATAAACATATATATCTAATTAATAATTGTAATTTTTTATTTTAAATTGAATATTATAAATATAAAAATCAATTATTAATTAAAACTAAGAAATACATTTCTTAATATAATGAAAAAGTATGACCAGAAAAGTGTTTTGATGCTTATCATTAATTGATGTTCATAAATTTATATGAATTAAATTGATGTCCATAGTAATTTAACTTATATGGATTAAATTTCTAAAAATAATATTACTAAAAAAACAAATCTATCAATTTAATAATTGTAAATTTTTATTTTAAATTAATTATTATTTAAAAAAAATTAAAATAAATTTCTTAATAATAAAAATATCATATAAGAGAAATGTTATGTTGTTTATCATGAATAAATATCTACACTTATTTATTTTATATGATTTAAAAATTGTAATAATCCTATTTCAAAATAAACAAATCTCAACACTAAATAATTACAATTTTTTATTTTAAATTATTAAATTAAATATTATAAATATTAAAAAAAATTCTTAATATATTGAAAAAGTCTGTCATAGTTAAGCTATCAAACTATTTCCCTTTCTTCTCTACAGTTATTTGATGTATAATCTTTTTCAAGATCAAACGCTTTCTCCTTCGTCTTACAGCCGGTCTCCCCTGCGTGGGCGGCATACTATTATCTATGTGTATGTTCCATGGCGAACGTTCCAGCTTCACATGGTGTCTGTTTTTTGTTTTTGCTATGGGCAGCGTTTTTTAGTGCTCTGTCAGCAGATTAGAGCCCTATATTCCAGTCAACAGTCCAGTCACAAGTGTCCGCTGTTCCTAGAGTCGGACAAGGTCATGGCTTCAAAAGATCTTCTGGTTAGTGTCCAACTGTTTTTCTCTGTCAATGATCAGCAATGTAATGTGAGAATGCTGCATATCTGGGCTAGCTCTCCTGAGGCCTCTGCCTCTTTGTAATTTTATTTTGTATCAATATAGAAGTAGACCGATTCAGAAAAAAAAAAAGCTATCAAACTATTATTTAAATTAAATATGCTAAAACATAAAAATAGCGACTTTTATAGCATAGCATTTCAGGATAGCGTTTAATGGTTTTTCACTCTTTATTTGAAATTTTAAATATGACATGTTTGAAATTCATTACTTGATAGCCAGAGATTAAATTATTTTCCATTTAAAATGTGAAAAAAAAAATCAACCAATACTGTCGATATATTATCTCTCATTAATCATGCTGATGACGGGAACAAAGTGTACTTCTCTTCGATTATATAAAGAAGATACAGACGACAGCAGAAACTAGAAGATTCTTCAGACTTTCCTCGCAACGAATAACGACACCTGCATAAAACATTGGATTTGGCCTCTTGCGTTTGATTTATTGAAATGCAATTATGACATATAATATTAGTGAGTCACAATGCATAAATGCACTTAAAGATGTCGGCTCATGAAGGACACATGTCTGTGAATTTTCCCTGGGCATCCAGACCATTGATCACTTACAGAGTATATAGGTCTGGCTCTTTAATCCTACCATTAATACTGTTGGTATTGTCTTTCTTGGAGGGGAGCTCATATACACAGTTCTATTGAAAGTAGACTGGATCATGATTGATGCATCTCCCACTGACAGTCAACTTGCCAAGTGTTTTAATCAAACAGGCAAACATATTGTGTTGCTGGACGATGAGGCTCCGCGGTAGAAATTCCATTGCAGTTGCAGCAACCGCTGTGGTGGTTGCGCAATTCGTAACAATAATATGTTGGGATGTGGTGGCGGGCATGGAAACTGGAGCGTTTCCCAAGGAGGCACTGCCGACGGAATCTGGGTATCTGGATATAGAAGGAAAGAGCGGCGCTCGGATGTTCTATGCATACTACGAGGCCATCTCCCCTGAAAAACAACTGTCTGATACTCCGATTCTTCTGTGGCTGCAAGGAGGCCCCGGCTGCTCTGGCATGATTGGAAATTTCTACGAATTAGGTCCCTGGAGAGTCAGTGGCAGCGCAGATTACCGTTTGCAACAGAATCCCGCGCCTTGGAATCGTGCGTTTGGGCTACTGTTCTTGGACAATCCTCTTGGAAGCGGCTTCAGCATTGCCCCCTCCGAGGAACACATTCCTACCAAGCAAGACGAGGTTGCCAAGGACTTGTATGCTGCTCTACAGGCGTTCTTCGACCTGAATCACCTGTTTCGCAAACGCCCATTTTATGTAACGGGCGAGAGCTATGCGGGAAAGTATGTTCCTTCCCTGAGCTTGTACATGCTCAACCAGCTGGACAATAATGGGGTATTGCCATTGCGACTGGATGGACTGGCCATCGGCAATGGATTGGTCCACCCCGTCGTGCAGGTGCAGTCTCACGCCTCTGTTGCATACGCCTTGGGGCTCATCGATGCCCAAGAAAAAACTCCACCCTCAAGCTCTGCAGCCAGGAGGCAGCGAACCTCACCCGCCAGCAGAAATGGCAAGATGCCCTTATCGCCAGAAGTCGTGTCCTCAAGCGCCTGGAGAACGTTACAGGCCTGGCCTAGCTTGTACGGCCTTGAGGAGGACTCTTCCCTATTACACCTCCGAGAGTGGAACCGATTACCTCTCCCTGTTCCTCAATCAGCCTGCTGTCAAAGAAGCCCTGAAGGTGGATGGCCATATCAAATGGGAGGACTGCAGCCAGGCGGTGGGCCAGAGAATGGGCGAGGACGTGATGAAGAGCAGTAAGTGGATGGTGGAAGCCCTGGTACGGCGGAGGCCAGTCCTGTTGTATCAAGGCCAATTCGACCTCCAAGATGGCGTTGTCTCCACCGAAGGCTGGATTTCTGTTCTGGATTGGGAGGGATTGGACAACTTTCTGGCTTCCAAAAGAAGTGTTTGGAAAGTGTCCAACAAGCTGGCTGGGTACGTCCGCTCCCACTCGAATCTCACCCATGTTGTTGTGGCAGGCTCAGGCCATCTTGTTCCGGCTGATCAGAATCTGCATTCACAGATGATGATTGAATCCTGGGTCAGCAGAGGATCCCTCTCCATACGATCAGTTGTAGACCCTTTTGGCATGAATGCAAGGACATCATAACAGAAACGGGGGGAAGCAAGGAAAATCCAGGTGAGAAATTGACCCTGGTTCATTCAATATGATGGGTTGTAGAAATGCACATCAAATTGTCAAGGTGTGTTTCCTGACGGTATATGTATCCATTATATTTGTCAAGGTGTGTTTCCTGACGGTATATGTATCCATTATATTTGCATAAATTTTTAAAGCTGGAGTATGAAGTATGAATATTTGTGGCTTTTCTATAAAAAAATATATTTCTTCCATTATAACAAATTTTACAATCCAGAGTACCTTCCAAAGAAGCTCTTTGCCAATTGAAAGACCCCTTCAAAAGAATATTTTTCCCTTCCAGAGTGCATTCAATATGCAGATCAATACCAAACACTAAACCATAGAAGTACAAAACACGAGAGAGAATTATATCAAGAATTTGCAAGGAAAAACACATAACCAAGAGGCTGGGATCATTGTGGATTAGTCTCGAGCAATTACTGGTGGTGTCAATTGGTTGAGAGCACTTTGAACAGCCATACATCTACCATAAATTATAGCAAACAATGAAAGAATGCTCACCTACAACCACGAGCTAAAAAGAGAACTTGTCCAAGGAGAATGAGAGAGAAGAGTGAAAGAGAAAGATACCCCTGCCTTTACGAGACTATAACTCAGACTACCAAGGTATTAAGTGAGCGTTACCCAATGAAAAAGCAACTAAATTTACAAACTTGATAATAGGTTGAGTTGCGGACCAAAGAGGGAAATAATTGGGTTGAAGAGGCAACCTGCATGTTAAATTCAATGATTTTCCTTAAGGATGAAAAATTGTTGAGTGGGACATGCAATGATTTTCCTTAAGGATGAAAAATTGTTGAGTGGGAGGGGCAAGGAGGCAAATGGTTGGGTCAGGAGGCTCATTGGTCTGTCAACCTAATGATTTATCTTCTCTTGGTTCTTAGAGTTTGAAAACAGTGAGTGCTGTCCTTTTCCTTATCACTAAGAATGGCAAATTTCACCGAGTTCAACATCCGAGGGGCAAGTTGCTAGGTTGCAAGATTTGTTGGCCTTTCAACCTAGCTATGTAGTCTTCTTTAGACAAATTTTCAACCTAGCTATGTAGTCTTCCTTAGACAAATTGTTAACGTGAGAAGATAAAGAGACTCCAAAGTCAGTGATTTCACTTTGAGTGAAACTCTACCAAAACTTGAAGGTGAATGCCACTAGGAACTCAAACCACTCCACTTCAACAAACTAACTAGGAACTCAAGTTCCAAAAAAACAGGTTGCCTCCAGACGCTCAATATGCATAGAGATAAATACCCATTAAAGTCACTATCTTGCTTTGAAACTTAGTTCAAAGCTCTTCAATAACCAGGAAAATTGCAAAGAAGTGTTTGATGAGAATAAAAATCAAATCTACATACTCGGGATTGTTGAAAAATGTATAACTAAGTTCGGTTTTCATAATTATGAAATGTACTTTTGATTCTTGTATATTGTAAAATGAAAGAAAAATTATTATTGTTATATTTGAAGCATGGGTTTCATGCTCAAGGTCTTTTATTTTTGAGGTCAAGCACCCATTGAGTGCTTCTAGGGTTCACCCATTGAGTGCTTCTAGGATTTGTCCTAGGGTCAAGAAGTCAAAAGAGTCATTGTCATATGTGGAAAACCCCTTCGGGCACATTGTAAATTGTAAAAAAAAATATTTTGTATTTTAAAGTGTCAAGATACCTTGCAAGACCAAGTCGGCTTGGCAGCTAAGAAGTCAGCCTATTCTAGGGCATTTCGTCCAACTTGGAGGCCTATATATAGGAGGGAACTCGACCTCCTTAGGACATCAATCATCCTCTCATTATTCAAGCAAAGAAGATGAAAAAGCGAAGAAGGAAGGGGAGGATGAAGATAAGTGTTTGGGTTATCTCTCTCTCTTTTCACACGTCCGAAGGAAAGGAAGCTAGGGTTTTGTTGCTGCAAGATCGAATTTGGAGAAAGTACAGAAAGAAGGTCGAAGGAATGCTCATTAGGTCATCCTCAAGCCCTAGAGGAAGGAGAAACTCAAGCAAAGGTCAAGAGAAGCCCTAGAAGCCCCAAATCAGCTCACACGTGTGAAGGCAACAATTGCTAGAGGGGCCGAAAATTTCAGACCTGCAGTAGAAGCCGAAACTCTGTAGCTGTAGATCAAAGCTGTGCTGTTGGAAGAGATTTGACTGGGTTTGACTTGGACAAAGGAAGCACATCATCAAGAAGGCCGGACTTGGTCTTGGAAAAGTATTGGTCTTGGTCTAGAGGTCTTGGAATTCGTTAATTGAAGAATCTATAAGAAGAGAAGAGATTTATGGGTTTTCCTCTCAACTGGGGAGGTTTAGGCACTGGCTTGCAGCCTATATCCTGTGTTCTTGTGTACTGTTGATCTTCTTATTTTGGTAGATATTTGATGATAAAAATAACGTAATAATAAGTGAAGAAGCTAATAAGTAAGAAAAAGTAAAAAGACATCACAAACAGTTGTCAAGTATAAGAGAAATCATCCTAACTATTACCTTATAGATTTCTCTACAGGCTTGATCAAGCCTGCATTTCACAATTCCCCTCAATATATCAATCTTGCCATGCTTACCATCGAGTTTCCAATGCTAAAATCCATATGTTGCCTCACGCAACTTAGTGAGATACTTGTGTATGACGTTATATCTTTAGTCTTGTGCGACGTACACACCAAATGGCTTTGCCAACATGTTAAAACCATGCATATAAAATTATCCTGGACAACTGTAATGGTCCTTCCTCCATCTGAAGTACTTTTCCCAAAACAAAATATCTGACTACGCCAAAGATTCTAACAGAGGTGAACAAGGTAAAGGTAAATTAAATGACGACATCCTTGCTGGCTAGAAAGGAACTTAATAGTTTCACTACATCTATCATTGAATGCCAACAACAATCTTGACCTCTGAAACTAAATCAAATATGTTATTTCACTAGAAGATGGTTCCATTATGCTTGCAGCAAACTGTTAGTGTTACCATAAAAAAAATTGAATTGAGTCATCAACAATGTTATGTGCGAGTCTAATGATACCGCGGATCAAAACCCAAGCCTGATGCATGCTTAAATTCTCTCATATATTGGAATGAAGTCAACTTAAACAACTCCAAGTACACAAAAAAACTTAGGAAGCATTGTTCTGTTAGTGAGGCCAAATGTCAATGTCGTAGTTGAGAAATATTACTTCTTGAAAATAGATTAATGTCGATCGTTAGAAAACAATCCAACAAAGCATTGATTATATAGCCAGCAAGAGGAAATTTTAATGTCGAAAACAGAGTATAAGCATAGGGCAATTACCCATAGCATATAATGATAAATTTAGAACATGCATTTGGAGTTAAAACACTGGTAAATAGAATCCAGATATTTAAATGCATGGTTGTTGGACAAACCTTAGTTTAGGGGATGAGGTTGGCAGAGTTTCAAGATCATCATCCTACCATGGCTAGAGCTCGAGCAACAAGAGGACTAAAATTCGATTTGCAATAAGCTTATCCAACTTCTACGTGGATATGATCTTTCATACTAGCGTCGAGCTTGGACACTTCTTCGAATAGTTTAAAATTATCTATCCAGTTTTCTCAACTTTTTGTGAAAAACTAAATTTCACTCCAACCACTCAAACCAACTAGTCTACACCTCTTGGATATGTATATAAACCAACTAGTCTACACCTCTTTACTATGTAAATAAGATAAATTTACTCCCAAAATGTCTTTCCATTTGGAACCATCCAGAGAAAAATTCCCATAAACTATTTCTTGAAGCAATCAATCACAGAAAACAGATTGGATGGGGACCCAATGGTACCATAATTCTATTATGCGTTATGATCTATGATGAGTTATGAGCAAGTAGCCAAAAAAATATAACTGCTCATAGTAGTGCATCTGCGCTTCCGATAGTAAATCTTGTGGATGTCAAAACAATAGCATCTTACAATTGTATTTGAAAGAGGGGCTTATAGCCCAATTAAATCAGACTAACCATTCTCCAAGTAGCACATTGGCCACATCATTAACATTCTCTCCTATTAAATAGATCGATTACCCTACAATGTGTTCTTATGGGCCCAAATCTTAACAGTGTCGTCCTCTGTTTATTTGGGGGGTCATTCCCCAAATAAGCCTATCCTTCAACACCATTTAATTCTTCCTCAGGAGTTGCAGAAATGATGTGCCTATCCTTCAACACCATTGAATTCTTCCTCAGGAGTTGCAGAAATGATGTTAGTCAATCTACTGCTAAAGGAATATACCATGGTTAGCGTACATGTGGGTTGTTGAGAAGCGACTTTGAGCCGAACCCTAGCTCAACAATAAATCCAAAATATAAAACAACATACCCCAGATCAAAAGCTTTGCGCATGTATCAAGTAAATGATGCGGTGAAGGAAAAATGCATGTGTGGAACTGTGGCTAAGGAATGAGGTCTAATTTGCCATTTAATCGCTCTTTACAAATGTTAAATAAGGGGTCTTGAGGTATATTATGAACCTCCCCTGCACGCAACAAGAAGTATGCTCAGAGAATCACATATCAAAATCCATATGGTTTCTTCAGCTCCTCCTCCTTGACTTTCTCAACTACATGAGACCATGCAAGTAAAATAACGAATGAGGGTTGCATGAATTAGAGGAAGGGAGAGATGTTAGGGTTTATGAGACCATGCAAGTAAAGTAATGAATGAGGGTTGCATGAATTACAGTTAGGGAGAGATGTTAGGGTTTCGAGGGAATGGCTGAAGCTATGGAACTATTAGATTTTGGCTCTCGGACGGAGGGTGTTAAGTAAACTTGAATCGGAGATAGCGTCAATGAACGAGAGCGAAATGGGTGAGGACGACTGCAAATGGTATCAACAGTCGCAACGTTCATCATCATGGGGACGTCTGGTGAGCAGCAGTTGCAACATTCATCCAAGGAGTTGAATGGACAAGTGGATCTGGTGGTCTCAACCTGCCTGAAGGCAGAAACGACCTCAAACACATTTGCTTCAGTTGTGAAATGTTGAACAAATGGTAGAGCTTGCGGGTACTTGGGATTTGGAGGTCGATGTTTTGTTTTTCATGAGATGATCTCCAGGTTCGAGGTGGGATGACGGAGCTTCTGCTAGTCATGAAAATTTGCAAGAGTATTTTACAAGAAGGGCCGCATAAAAGTTCTGGAAACATTTGAGAGATTGTTGCAGCTACAGAGAGCTGCATATTTTCAAATCCCGCGTGATTTTCTCATGGTTGTCTGAGAAAATTGGTGAGCGGCAACGACCAATCTCGATGGCAATGGGCACATTAGAGAGCCTTTTAAATTAATTAATTTTATTAAAAGGGAAAAAAACATAATTACTTTGAAAATAAATTTCAACAATTGATTTGTATATTTTTTTGAATTAAAGAAATTGTGCTTGGAACAGCTTGAATATTTGTTTATAATCTCTGACATCCAACTATTAATTATTGATTTGTGTGATCTTAGAGGTTTGCCCTAAGGCATCAACAAACCTAAGTGAAATTTGATCCTGAGTCACCTTGCTAACAAGATCCATCCTCAACCAATTATACTAGTAAAACTTATTTTTGAAAATCTATTTTAAAAAAAACACATCCATTAATAAAAATATATATAATTATAAATTATAATTACTTATCAAAATAAAACTACTATTTAAATTAAATATTATTAATATAAAAATAACAATACTAATTAAAATGGAAAACAGTTCATAACTAAATTGTTAGCGAAAAACCGCCATTAAATGTTATCTGAAATACATTATTTTCCATTTAAAATGAACAAAATCCCAAAAATAATATAAAAATAAAACAAACCTATCAATTACACATGCTGATGAGGCCTGAGGAGAACAAACTGTACTTCTCTTCCATTTTATAAAGAATCCCAAAAATAATATAAAAATAAAACAAACCTGTCAATTACACATGCTGATGAGGCCTAAGGAGAACAAACTGTACTTCTCTTCCATTTTATAAAGAATCCCAAAAATAAAATAAAAATAAAACAAACCTGTCAATTAGTTCTCTTCCATTTTATAAAGAAATACAGACAAGTTTATAATATAATATAATATACCTGAGTCATAATGCATGAACTGTTTCGTTTTTAACTTGTGATTGGTAGGAGAAAACACAGTCTCTTAATTATTAATTTTATCTAAATTATTATATGTTTTGGAAAGTTTTTAAGTATATGTTTTGGAAAGTTTTTAAGTATATTTTCTAATTAAATTTGTTTATAATTCGGCAAGAATCAATCAAAAACTAATTTTAAACAAGTGTGGTAGAGCAGGGTATTTTTGATATTAGTGTATTATTTCTTTTCATTGAAATTTAGGATTATATTTAATTAAATATTATTATAACATGGAGAAAATTAATATATTTTTTCATATATCTAAGTTAATATTAAATGATTATTCTATAAAACTGTTTTACAAAGCATAAATTTTGTATGAAAGTTTTACTATTTATATTTTCCTAAAAAAAACCATCTTGTAATTCAATTACAAAATAGTAACTTACTTTGGTAAGACATGTTCAAATCATGTTTACATTATGTGCATATACAACTAAATAGATGCGACATGCTAATTGCAAATTGTTTATTACAATGCACAATTACATAGTGTTTTTGGCATGGCACTTAACATGATGCTAGACTCTAGGCGGGGACTAATAATGTGAAAATTGTGAGGGATTTCTCAGCATTCAACCATTGACCATTTCATAACAACTTGTCCATGCTTTGAAAAAATATAAGGATGGAACAATACTTATTAATGCTTTTTTGGTTTTTCTAAAAATTATCATACATTGTCTAATAAATTTGAAAAACAATGGAGAACCTCGGAATTCAAGTAAAATGGAGAAGAGCTAGTTTCTAATTTTATGAAAAGTTCATTGTACAATTGAGAATTCCATAAATGGTAAAATTAGAAGGACCAGTCAAAATAAAGAGTAAAATAGAAATGAAATAAGAATATCTCCTCTATTTGATTTATAGACTTATATATAAATTAGTTAGAAAATTGAATCATAACCAACAAAGGAAGTATGCATATAATAAGCTATGTTTTGTTATTGTTAATTTACGTGGGTAATGTTATGCTATTAAATAAGTCCCAAGGGTTAGCTCAACTGGTTGAGTCCCCATTGTTAAGTACTTTATCGGTTGGGAGGTCACAAGATTGAATCTCGAATCTCCTTGACGCCCACGGGGTTAGGCCTCGCGTGTAATGCTGACAATTTAGATCCTCGAGAGGGTCTATCGAGATTTTCATACCATGGATGTAACTTGGTTCATGTGTGTTTGAGGTTTAGTAAAACAATTATATATTAAAATAAAAACTAGAGAAGAGATAGATTAAAATTTCTATGATTTGTTGTGTTTTTGCGTGTAGATGTAATTTGTAGGTGCAACTAAAGTACTCCAATTCAAATATTTTTCTTCATCCTCATTCTTCTCATGCCATTCCATAGCTACAATGTTTAAAATCAAAGTCAAGGAGATGCAATTGAAACAATAAAAAATACTCGAAAACAACCAAATAAATATTTATTACTATGAAATGCTTGTTTTTAAAGGCAAGAATTCAGAAACTTGGATGATCACCAATTCTCCTTTTGTAAATGCTTCTCCCTTTATTACTGAATTTTTTATATTTTTTTAAAAGAAATATGATCCAGATTTTATGAAGGAACGAAATAAAATACATATATAATAGAAACACAGAGATACAGTGAAGAAAAAACTTCAATTCATTAATAACAAAGTACTAAAAATTGCGGCGTGGGGAACAACCTTGGACCCTAGTAACGAATCCTCCATAAAACCGTAGACGGAGCTAACAAAGAGCGTCAACGGGAAGGGGCTTAGGATTGGCCCTGGCCCTGGTCGCATGAACCTGCATAGGACCTTAGGCGGAGTCTGGAAGGCGCTAGGTGGTAGGGATAGGTGGTAAGCCTGAGCCCTATGCGTATGGCCACACACATGACCTCGACGGATTGACGAAGATTGTTTCGGTGGTAAGGGAAGGTTATTGGCCTGGCCCTCAGCCCCATGGGTGCTAACATGACCAACGACCCAAAGTTTTGGCACCTAGTCTGGCGGGGGCGGGCGGTTAGCCCCATCCCTCGGGCCTATGGCGCCCATGTGGCCATATTATATCACTCAGAAGGGTAATTGGGAATTTAAAGTGTCCAACAAGTTACACCTTTGACAGGTGAATTTGTCACCTCCACAGAAGAAAACATGGCGGATTTTTAGCTCTGTTAGATAGTTTACCTGATTTATAGGACAGATAACAGAGGAACTTATAAGTTCAAAGCATGTTGGAGCCATAACTTGGTGATTTTTTGGCCTTTTAGAGCTCAAGAAGATTCCAAATAGGGTTTTTGGACATTCTGGATCCAATGGAGACCTATATTTGCTGATTGGAGCACATCTGAAGAAAATTTTTGCAGGTTTAATTCCAAAAGTGTATGGTTCATTCAATGTTTTGGAGCAGTTCTTGAGGGTGTTTGAGCATGGAGCAGGCCTTGTAGGGGTTTTATTACCTTCATATATTTACTACAACCACTGTGACTCGTAGGGTCCATCTCATGTTTTCTTTTCTCCTTTTGTACTTCAATGTGGAATTGTAGTACTTCTATGCTCATGTATGCTCATTTTCAAATGGAGTATAAGGGTATTTGTAGGATAAGCCTTTTCTTGTTGATGGTTTCATGATTGACTGTAGGTTGTCATGCTTTATAGTGAGATTTCTTTAGAGGAGAATGTTTCCTTGAAGGGGAAACAAGCCACTTGTTTTTCTCAACAAAATTTTATGTACTCATTTTTGTTAATTTTTATGAATTTTTAGGACAATGTGAAATGTCTCCAAGATAAGTATTATGATGCTTATCATAAATTGTCTATGTTTACTAACCATTTAATTTAGATGGATTAAAATTTTAAAAGTCTTATTCCAAAATAAACATATATATCTAATTAATAATTGTAATTTTTTATTTTAAATTGAATATTATAAATATAAAAATCAATTATTAAATAAAACTAACAGATACATTTCTTAATATAATGAAAAAGTATGACGAGAAAAGTGTTTTGATGCTTATCATTAATTGATGTTCATAATGGTTTAATTTATAGGAATTAAATTGATGTCCATAGTAATTTAACTTATATAGATTAAATTTCTAAAAATAATATTACCAAAAAAACACATCTATCAATTTAATAATTGTAAATTTTTATTTTAAATTAATTATTATTTAAAAAAGAAATTAAAATAAATTTCTTAATAATAAAAATATCAGATAAGAGAAATGTTTTGATGTTTATCATGAATAAATATCTACACTTATTTATTTTATATGATTTAAAAATTGTAATAATCCTATTTCAAAATAAACAAATCTCAACACTAAATAATTACAATTTTTTTATTTTAAATTATTGAATTAATATTATAAATATTAAAAAAAATTCTTAATATATTGAAAAAGTCTGTCATAATTAAGCTATCAAACTATTATTTAAATTAAATATGCTAAAACATAAAAATAGCAACTTTTATAGCATAGCATTTCAGGATAGCGTTTAATGGTTTTTCACTCTTAGTTTGAAATTTTAAATATGGCATGTTTGAAATTCATTACTTGATTGCCTGAAATTAAATTATTTTCCATTTAAAATGTGAAAAAAATCAAACAATACTGTCAATATATTATCTCTCATTAATCATGCTGATGACGGGAACAAAATGTATTTCTCTTCGATTATATAAAGAAGATACAGACGACAGCAGAAACTAGAAGATTCTTCAGACTTTCCTCGCAACGAATAACGACACCTGCATAAAGCATTGGATTTGGCCTCTTGCGTTTGATTTATTGAAATGCAATTATGACATATAATATTAGTGAGTCACAACGCATAAATGCACTTAAGATGTCGGCTCAAGAAGGCCACATGTCTGTGAATTTTCCCTGGGCATCCAGACCATTGATCACTTTTTATGCGATTATATACAGAGTATATAGGCCTGGCTCTTTAATCCTACCATTAATTCTGTTGGTATTGTCTTTCTTGGAGGGGAGCTCATATCCACAGTTCTATTGATGATTGATGCATCTCCCACTCACAGTCAACTTGCCAAGTGTTTTATCCAAACAGGCAAACATATTGTGTTGCTGGACGATGAGGCTCCGCGGTAGAAATTCCATTGCAGTTGCAGCAACAGCTTTGGTGGTTGCGCAATTCGTAACAATAATATGTTGGGATGTGGTGGCCGGCATGGAAACTGGAGCGTTTCCCAAGGAGGCACTGCCGACGGAATCTGGGTATCTGGATATAGAAGGAAAGAGCGGCGCTCGGATGTTCTATGCATACTACGAGGCCATCTCCCCTGAAAAACAACTGTCTGATACTCCGATTCTTCTGTGGCTGCAAGGAGGTCCCGGCTGCTCTGGCATGATTGGAAATTTCTACGAATTAGGTCCCTGGAGAGTCAGTGGCAGCGCAGATCACCGTTTGCATCAGAATCCCGCGCCTTGGAATCGTGCGTTTGGGCTACTGTTCTTGGACAATCCTCTTGGAAGCGGCTTCAGCATTGCCCCCTCCGAGGAACACATTCCTGCCAAGCAAGACGAGGTTGCCAAGGACTTGTATGCTGCTCTACAGGCGTTCTTCGACCTGAATCCCCTGTTTCGCAAACGCCCATTTTACGTAACGGGCGAGAGCTATGCGGGAAAGTATGTTCCTTCCCTGAGCTTGTACATGCTCAACCAGCTGGACAATAATGGGGTATTGCCATTGCGACTGGATGGACTGGCCATCGGCAATGGATTGGTCCACCCCGTCGTGCAGGTGCAGTCTCACGCCTCTGTTGCATACGCCTTGGGGCTCATCGATGCCCAAGAAAAACTCCACCTCGAAGCTCTGCAGCAGGAGGCAGCGAACCTCACCCGCCAGCAGAAATGGCAAGATGCCCTTATCGCCAGAAGTCGTGTCCTCAAGCGCCTGGAGAACGTTACAGGCCTGGCTAGCTTGTACGACATGAGGAGGACTCTTCCCTATTACACCTCCGAGAGTGGAACCGATTACCTCTCCCTGTTCCTCAATCAGCCTGCTGTCAAAGAAGCCCTGAAGGTGGATGGCCATATCAAATGGGAGGACTGCAGCCAGGCGGTGGGCCAGAGAATGGGCGAGGACGTGATGAAGAGCAGTAAGTGGATGGTGGAAGCCCTGGTACGGCGGAGGCCAGTCCTGTTGTATCAAGGCCAATTCGACCTCCAAGATGGCGTTGTCTCCACCGAAGGCTGGATTTCTGTTCTGGATTGGGAGGGATTGGACAACTTTCTGGCTTCCAAAAGAAGTGTTTGGAAAGTGTCCAACAAGCTGGCTGGGTACGTCCGCTCCCACTCGAATCTCACCCATGTTGTTGTGGCAGGCTCAGGCCATCTTGTTCCGGCTGATCAGAATCTGCATTCACAGATGATGATTGAATCCTGGGTCAGCAGAGGATCCCTCTCCATACGATCAGTTGTAGACCCTTTTGGCATGAATGCAAGGACATCATAACAGAAACCGGGGGAAGCAAGGAAAATCCAGGTGAGAAATTGACCCTGGCTCATTCAATATGATGGGTTGTAGAAATGCACATCAAATTGTCAAGGTGTGTTTCCTGACGGTATATGTATCCATTATATTTGCATAAATTTTTAAAGCTGGAGTATGAAGTATGAATATTTGTGGCTTTTCTATAAAAAAATATATATTTCTTCCATTATAACAAATTTTACAATCCAGAGTACCTTCCAAAGAAGCTCTTTGCCAATTGAAAGACCCCTTCAAAAGAATATTTTTCCCTTCCAGTGTGCATTCGATATGCAGATCAATACCAAACACTAAACCATAGAAGTACAAAATACGAGAGAGAATTATATCAAGAATTTGCAAGGAAAAACACATAACCAAGAGGCTGGGATCATTGTGGATTAGTCTCGAGCAATTGCTGGTGGTGTCGATTGGTTGAGAGCACTTTGAACAGCCATACATCTACCATAAATTATAGCAAACAATGAAAGAATGCTCACCTACAATCACGAGCTAAAAAGAGAACTTGTCCAAGGAGAATGAGAGAGAAGAGTGAAAGAGAAAGATACCCACTGCCTTTACGAGACTATAACTCAGACTACCAAGCTATTAAGTGAGCGTTACCCAATGAAAAAACAACTAAATTTACAAACTTGATAATAGGTTGAGTTGCGGACCAAAGAGGAAAATCATTGGGTTGAAGAGGCAACCTGCATGTTAAATTCAATGATTTTCGCAACCTGCATGTTAAATTCAATGATTTTCCTTAAGGATGAAAAATTGTTGAGTGGGAGGGGCAAGGAGGCAAATGGTTGGGTCCGGAGGCTCATTGGTCTGTCAGCCTAATGATTTATCTTCTCTTGGTTCTTAGAGTTTGAAAACAGTGAGTGCTGTCCTTTTCCTTAGCACTAAGAATGGCAAATTTCACCGAGTTCAACATCCGAGGGGCAAGTTGCTAGGTTGCAAGGTTTGTTGGCCTTTCAACCTAGCTATCTACTCTTCCTTAGACAAATTGTTAACCTGAGAAGATAAAAAGACTCCAAAGTCAGTGATTTCACTTTGAGTGAAACTCTACCAAAACTTGAAGGTGAATGCTACTAGGAACTCAAACCACTCCACTTCAACAAACTAACAAGGAACTCAAGTTCCAAAAAAAACAGGTTGCCTCCAGACGCTCAATATGCATAGAGATAAATACCCATTAAAGTCACTATCTTGCTTTGAAACTTAGTTCAAAGCTCTTCAATAACCAGGAAAATTGCAAAGAAGTGTTTGATGAGAATAAAAATCAAATCTACATACCCGGGATTGTTGAAAAATGTGTAACTAATTTCGGTTTTCATAATTATGAAATGTACTTTTGATTCTTGTATATTGTAAAATGAAAGAAAAATTATTATCGTTATATTTGAAGCATGGGTTTCATGCTCAAGGTCTTTTATTTTTGAGGTCAAGCACCCATTGAGTGCTTCTAGGGTTCACCCATTGAGTGCTTCTAGGGTTTGTCCTAGGGTCAAGAAGTCAAAAGAGTCATTGTCATATGTGGAAAACCCCTTCGGGCACATTGTAACGTGTAAAAAAAAATATTTTGTATTTTAAAGTGTCAAGATACCTTGCAAGACCAAGTCGGCCTAGCAGCTAAGAAGTCAGCCTATTCTAGGGCATTTTGTCCAACTTGGAGGCCTATATATAGGAGGGAACTCGACCTCCTTAGGACATCGATCATCCTCTCATTATTCAAGCAAAGAAGGTGAAAAAGCGAAGAAGGAAGGGGAGGACGAAGACAAGTGTTTGGGTTATCTCTCTCTCTTTTCACACGTGCGAAGGAAAGGAAGCTAGGGTTTTGTTGCTGCAAGATCGAATTTGGAGAAAGTACAGAAAGAAGGTCGAAGGAATGCTCATTAGGTCATCCTCAAGCCCTAGAGGAAGGAGAAACTCAAGCAAAGGTCAAGAGAAGCCCTAGAAGCCCCAAATCAGCTCACACGTGTGAAGGCAACAATTGCTAGAGGGGCCGAAAATTTCAGACCTGCAATAGAAGTCGAAATTCTGTAGCTGCAGATCAAAATTGTGCTGCTGGAAGAGATTTGACTGGGTTTGACTTGGACAAAGGAAGCACATCATCAAGAAGGCCGGAATTGGTGTTGGAAAAGTATTGGTCTTGGTCTAGAGGTCTTGGAATTCGTTAATTGAAGAATCTATAAGAAGAGAAGAGATTTGTGGGTTTTCCTCTCAACTGGGGAGGTTTAGGCACTGGCTTGCAGCCCCTATGTTCCTGTGTACTGTTGATCTTCTTATTTTGGTAGATATTTGGTGATAAAAATAACGTAATAATAAGTGAAGAAGCTAATAAGTAAGAAAAAGTAAAAAAACATCACAAACAGTTGTCAAGTATAAGAGAAATCATCCTAATTATTACCCTATAAATTTCTCTACAGCATTTCACAATTCCCCTCAATATATCAATCTTGCCATGCTTACCATCGAGTTTCCAATGCTAAAATCCATATGTTGCCTCACGCAACTTTGTGAGATACTTGTGTATGACGTTATATCTTTAGTCTTGTGCGACGTACACACCAAATGGCTTTGCCAACATGTTAAAACCATGCATATAAAATTATCCTAGACAACTGTAATGGTCCTTCCTCCATCTGAAGTACTTTTCCCAAAGCAAAATATCTGACTACGCCAAAGATTCTAACAGAGGTGAACAAGGTAAAGGTAAATTAAATGACGACATCCTGGCTGGCTAGAAAGGAACTTAATAGTTTCACTACATCTATCATTGAATGCCAACAACAATCTTGACCTCTGAAACTAAATCAAATATGTTATTTCACTAGAAGATGGTTCCATTATGCTTGCAGCAAACTGTTAGTGTTACCATAAAAAAATTGAATTGAGTCATCAACAATGTTATGTGCGAGTCTAATGATACCGCGGATCAAAACCCAAGCCTGATGCATGGTTAAATTCTCTCATATATTGGAATGAAGTCAACTTAAACAACTCCAAGTACACAAAAAAACTTAGGAAGCATTGTTCTGTTAGTGAGGCCAAATGTCAATGTCGTAGTTGAGAAACATTACTTCTTAAAAATAGATTGATGTCGATCGTTAGAAAACAATCCAACAAAGCATTGATTATATAGCCAGCAAGAGGAAATTTTAATGTCGAAAACAGAGTATAAGCATAGGGCAATAACCCATAGCATATAATGATAAATTTAGAACATGCATTTGGAGTTAAAACACTGGTAAATAGAATCCAGACATTCAAATGCAAGGTTGTTGGACAAACCTTAGTTTAGGGGATGAGGTTGGCAGAGTTTCAAGATCATCATCCTACCATGGCTAGAGCTCGAGCAACAAGGGGACTAAAATTCGATTTGCAATAAGCTTATCCAACTTCTACGTGGATATGATCTTTCATACTAGGGTCGAGCTTGGACACTTCTTTGAATAGTTTAAAATTATCCATCCAGTTTTCTCAACCTTTTGTGAAAAATTAAACCTCACTCTAACCACTCAAACCAACCTCTTGGATGTGTATATAAACCAACTAGTCTACACCTCTTTACTATGTAAATAAGATAAATTTACTACCAAAATGTCTTTCCATTTGGAACCATCCAGAGAAAAATTCCCATAAACTATTTCTCGAAGCAATCAATCACAGAAAACAGATTGGATGGGGACCCAATGGTACCATAATTTTATTATGCGTTGTGATCTATGATGAGTTATGAGCAAGTAGCCAAAAAAATATAACTGCTCATAGCAGTGCATCTGCGCTTCCGATAGTAAATCTTCTGGATGTCAAAACAATAGCATCTTACAATTGTATTTGAAAGAGGGGCTTATAGCCCAATTAAATCAGATTAACCATTCTCCAAGAAGCACATTGGCCACATCATTAACATTCTCTCCTATTAAATAGATCGATTACCCTACAATGTGTTCTTATGCGCCCAAATCTTAACAATGTCGTCCTCTGTTTATTTGGGGGGCCATTCCCCAAATAAGCCTATTCTTCAACACCATTTAATTCTTCCTCAGGAGTTGCAGTAATGATGTTAGTCAATCTACTGCTAAAGGAATATACCATGGTTAGCGTACATGTGGGTTGTTGAGCAGCGACTTTGAGCCGAACCCTAGCTCAACAATAAATCCAAAATATAAAACAACATACCCCAGATCAAAAGCTTTGCGCATGTATCAAGTAAATGATGCGGTGAAGGAAAAATGCATGTGTGGAACTGTGGCTAAGGAATGAGGTCTAATTTGCCATTTAATCGCTCTTTACAAATGTTAAATAAGGGGTCTTGAGGTATATTATGAACCTCCCCTGCACGCAACAAGAAGTATGCTCAGAGAATCACATATCAAAATCCATATGGTTTCTTCAGCTCCTCCTCCTTGACTTTCTCAACTACATGAGACCATGCAAATAAAATAACGAATGAGGGTTGCATGAATTAGAGGAAGGGAGAGATGTTAGGGTTTATGAGACCATGCAAGTAAAGTAATGAATGAGGGTTGCATGAATTAGAGTTAGGGAGAGATGTTAGTGTTTCGAGGGAATGGCTGAAGCTATGGAACTATTAGATTTTGGCTCTCGGACGGAGGGTGTTAAGTAAACTTGAATCGGAGATAGCGTCAATGAACGAGAGCGAAATGGGTGAGGACGACTGCAGATGGAATCAACAGTCGCAACGTTCATCATCATGGGGACGTCTGGTGAGCAGCAGTTGCAACATTCATCCAAGGAGTTGAATGGACAAGTGGATCTGGGGGTCTCAACCTGCCTGAAGGCGGAAACGACCTCAAACACATTTGCTTCAGTTGTGAAATGTTGAACAAATGGTAGAGCTTGCGGGGACTTGGGATTTGGAGGTCAGTGTTTTGTTTTTCATGAGATGATCTCCAGGTTCGAGGTGGGATGACGGAGCTTCTGCTAGTCATGAAAATTTGCAAGAGTATTTTACAAGAAGGGCCGCATAAAAGTTCTGGAAACATTTGAGAGATTGTTGCAGCTACAGAGAGCTGCATATTTTCAAATCCCGCGTGATTTTTTCATGGTTGTCTGAGAAAATTGGTGAGCGGCAACGAGCAATCTGGATGGCAATGGGCAAATTAGAGAGCCTTCCTGCTAAGTGAGCTTCAATAGAGTCACGACATTGCGGACATTGATGAAAATGGAGGTCGTGGTGTGTAAGTGCATAGTGAGCAACCAAAGGTGTTGGTTACATGCAAAATTTTGGACGGAATACATCAATCAAATGTGGCTGATGAGAGCATCTTGTTTGGAGTGTATCAAAGTCCAGAGCATGGTCATATAAAGATAGCAACAAGGGATTTAAAAAAAAAATTGTTATTAATTATTGCATGTAAAGTGCATATTGCTGTAAGATTTGGTAAGACATGTGTACCTCTAGGTAATTGCTAAAGTTTGGGTTAGACCTAGGTGATAGGGGAATGCTTGATTAACTAATACCTTAGGTATAAACTTTGAGAGGGGTAAGGGCCAAAGTCACCCAAACTCACTCACTTGGCTAGATTTAGTCAAAGTGATCTAAGGTCAAAGTTTAAGGGGGGAATGTTAAGTAAACTTGACTTGGGGATAAAGTCAAAGTTGACCAAGTTGACCATATGCCAGTGAGGTTGTTAGTTTGATGTATGCAATGATTTGTATTAGAACATATTACACATGTAATGGGAGTATTGAGGAGCATTGGGAAACAATAAAGAGAGATTTTTAGGTAGTGTTTAGAGTTGGAGTTTGATGTATGCAATGATTTGTATTAGAACATATTACACATGTAGTGGGAGTATTGAGTAGTTACGTGTCAAAACCAAGGAAGGAGCATTGGGAAACAATAAAGAGAGATTTTTAGGTAGTGTTTAGAGTTGGATATCTAGACCTAGGAGATATACATGTGGGTACGTGTTTCACCTATTTGGAGAAGCATTTAGTGAAATGAGCAAGATATATTCTATAATGGCACTCTCAATTATAGAAGTTAAAATCATGGTAGAAAAACAAACAAACATCGAACTAGTATGGTTATAAAGATTGTGCTTGGGTATTAGGTTGGTACAACAAGGTATAAGGATATAATATGACAATCAAAGTGCATTTTTCTTAGCAAAGAGCCTTGCTTATCATTCTAAGACAAAGCATAATGATGTTCAGTATCACTTTGTGAAGGTATGGTTGAAGATAAGAGGATGTTATTTATAAAAGTGAACATTCAGTGAAGAATGTTGTAGATTCATTAACGAAATTTGTGAGCATTGAGAAGTTCTCTTAGTGTAGAGAAATAAAGTGCATTATTGCTTTGGATTGTTGATCATGTACTCTTGTGATCGACGTATGCAAGAAAAAAAAAGTGGGAGAATGTTCGATATGTGTTATATTTTTTGCATGACTAGCCCCACACATAGTTTGTATGTGTTGGGAACAATAAGGGTGGTAGCACCCTTGCATAGGGATTTAGGGGTGGAGCCCCTAAAAAAAGGGTAGCTTTTTCATCTATTTTGGGAAGTTTGGAATATATGAGGCATTAATTGTAAGAGAAAGCAACGATCTTATGCATTAAGGTATGCATAAAATGCATAAAATCCCTTGTTTTAATTATTTACAAGAAACAAATAGTTCTAAAAATATAATAGAAGTTGTTCTTAAGAATGTCATGATAATAAAAGTCAATTAATAGCCCTCAGTGCCAGAGGATCAACTAGAGGCATAAGGGTCTTCTCTAGAATGGAGACACAATCATCCTAGTTAATTTATTTGCAAGAGATAGAAGTATAATTGCTCAATTTTGTCTTCTAGGCTCATAAGAAATAGGTATATTACTAATTTTTATGGACCTTAGTCTTTGACCAAGAAATACAAAATTCTGCAAAGCCTGCAAAATTTAGTGCGCTTCATAAGCAATCAATTTTACATTTTAGGAGGATATTTCAATCTCATCTCCTCCCTAGAGGAGAAAAAAGTGGGATCCATAGGCTAGACCTCGACAATTAAGCCTTCAACTCCTTCATCTATGATCAAAAGTTATTTGATATTGAAACAATCAATGGGCTTCATACCCTTCATCTTAGAATAACAAACGGGGAGGATCCCAACATATTTTGTAGATTGGATCATTACTTGATTTTGAAATCACTAATTTTATCATGTCAAGGAATAGAAGCCAATATTCTTCCCTCAAAGAGCTCTAACCACTAGCCTCCCTCCCCCACTCTAAATGTTCTTTGCTTTCATATTAAGAAACCTTTTATGTTTGAAATTTTTTGGTTCTCTCATATGGACTTCCAAAAGAACATCAATTGATCATGGAATGAAGCAACTCCCAACAAAGGAACCTTAATGTATTGTTTACAACAAAGGCTCAAAATGCTCAAATATCATCTCAAGATCTGGGATAAAATGGTTTTGGGGGACATCTTTTAGGTTCAAAAAGATTTGGAATCCAAAATGGTGCACATTTAGCAATAAATCATTTTTTTGCTAAATGATTGTTATCAATAGGATGATGTTTTGTGGACGTGGAAATCTTGAATCTAGTGGCTCAAAGAGGGGAACCATAACTCAAATTTCTTTCACGGATTGGTGATCCAAAGGTGACATTCCAACATAACAATGCACCTCAAGAACAATCAAGGTAACAAGCTAACCTCTCATCAAGATATTGAGCAAAAACTTAATTCCTTTTTCAAATATGTTCTCTTTGAACCTCAGTCAAATCTTATGTTATTCATTGGTCCTGATGGCTTTGCGACTAATTTGTTCCATCACTATTGGTCCATAGTTAAAAATGAGGTTTGGACTATGGTTGCTTAGTCTCAAATAATCTCAGGATTTCTCCTAGCTCTGAACACAACCTTCCTCACTTTGAATCCTAAAGAGAACAAAGCATTTGAGCCTAGTCAATTCTAACCTATAGCTCTTTGTAACGTCATCTACAAAATTATCACAAAAGTCATCTCTTCTCGCCTCAAAGCCCTCATGCCTCTGAGCAATCTACCTATGTTGAAGGTCTCCAAACTTCATTCTAGCTAATACCCTAATTCATAATACCCTAATAGTATAGAGAGACAGAGATAAAGATTGCCAAAAAATAATACTGAATTAGTGTATGAAATCGAGGCTAGCTTATACCCTAATTCTCCCTACTACTATGCCCAAAATTTTAAGGTATTTATTACTTCAACCAATTCTAGTTCATAGGCTACAAAAATTTATTCATGTTTTTTCAAAATCCAAATTTCGATTTCATACACTAATTCAGTGTTATTTTGTAGCAATCTTTATCTCAGTGTCTCTATACTATTTTTTTTTTCAGTATACACCACCACTCCTTAGTTGAATCAACATCTTTCAGTGTAGTAAAATTTTTATGTTTTAACTGTTCCAACTAATTTGGCACTTAGTCTTTCCATTCAAATTTATATTCTCATTTTCTGCAATGCAGAAATCTATTTTAAATTTTATGACATTATTTGGCAATGCTTCTTATTGATTGTATTGCTAGTGACTCATTGGATTCATGTCAATTCAATATTACTCGTTTCTGATTTATTGCCAATCCCTCTTTAGAATTGTCATGTGAAACTCACATTGGTTTAGTTTTACATGTAATTATAGTTCTCTAAGTGGTTGTAACAATATGCTACAATATTCTTATCCCCTTTTCTTTGGAGTATATGGTATCTTACGTATGCTCATACTACTTACTCAAGTGTTTTGATAACATACTATTTATGTACAGTTTGATTGAGGAGTAAATCCTACGCGGACAGACGATCACTACTAGCCCCGAGCGGGGTACAGCAACAAACAAACAGTAGCATGACGCAAGCTCTGGTTACGAAATGAAAGACTTGGGATAAGAGCCTACCCCAGATTCACGCGCTAGATGCGGAAAAGAAGAAGATGCCCCATCCCTTCAGCCAGCGAATCTAATCCCGGCCTACCACGATCTCCGTGAAATGAACACACAACACACGAGAAAGACGAACGAACCAGCCACATGCAGAGACACCAGCCTCATTAGCCCAAATGCTCAGTCAGAAAAGATATTACTCGCATTAACATGATTGCAAAAGGATGGAACCATAATCATGATCATCTATTAAAATGATAAACGAATAGAAGTTACAGACGAGGTTCGGCGATCGCGACCTCCTTGAGCAGGTCCCAGGTTGTCCCGTCTACATAAGCTAAACGAGGAAAACCTCTCCGAGTCTCGTAACAATGGTCTCCTTGTAGTAGGCCTTGGGAGGAAAGGGATTAACACGGCCACTGAGCACTTGGGAATAGGGAGATGCAAAGCTTGACACTTAGGACTGGCAGCATATGGATGCAGGCAGGCACCTTAGATGGGGAAAGGAGAGTTAGGATCCCTATTATTATGGGATTGGCCCTATCAACAAGGAAGGTTCCATAGAAAGTGTAAAAACTACTTCCTTCCACTTAGACTCCATTGGCCAGGCCTCCCAACTCAAGATAGGTAGTGGTTGTGAGTTTGTTTTGAACTCAACAATACATCCATATATAAAAAAAACGATTCAAAATGGGTGGCGCGATTGCTGCTCCTATGACGAACGCAAGTGGCGCGACCTCTTCTCGGGGTTTCACGAGTGGCGCGAGGAAGTCTTGGGCGGCTGCCAGCGCGGTCACTGAAAACACGTTTTCATAGTTTTACCAAGAGGAGAATGTCTCGAGGGGGAAATGAAGCTCATACTCGAGAGGATGCAATGATGATGATGTTTTCGGTGTAGCCGGTGTTCCACGGGTCATTATGGGTCCTCCCATTGTCGGGACGGGGAATGGTAGGGACGGTGACCGTGCGTGTAACGGAGATGCCCCCTAAACATGAGGCCCGAAGGGGTGAAAATGCTACGGCTATCCCAGCGAAGGCCCGCGCGTCGGAAAACACACGGACGGATACAGCGATATCTCAAGTACATGATGTATATATGGTATGGGCCGGCCATCCGAACGAGTATGCTATAATCGGATCCACAGAGTGTGGCGCGACCATCCAACTAGATCGAACAAATAGACTCGGGTATGGTCGCGAAGCCATCCAATCATTGGAAGTCATGTACACATGACAGTAATCACAATCGCGGCTTCAGATTACAACAGACACAATCAGTCTTGCGCTCATCTCGACACAGCAGTACCAAGTTCTAGCATGCGGATGTGTGGCGTGTCGAACATGCAAGAACATCGTCGATTACCGTATTGACCATTGGCGTTCTGTCACCAGACGCGGAAAACCACCAATAATGACGATGGTCACTCAAGGTACTGCAGTACAATCTACGTCGTGTGAATAAATGGTGACGTCGGGCCTTCCTTGAAGTCATCAGATCGGAGGCCCGATGTGAAGCCTCCGTCAGAATGCGACGAACCCTTGATAAGGCATGCGGGCTCCAAGGTACCATCGGGAGTCTACAGACCAACTTCTGGATAATGAGTTGAAGTCGACGGAAGTGACCTTGATAGAAGGTGGGCCATCAATGATTCCCACATCATCGACACGAGACGAGAGGAACATAATGTTCGTGTGAATCGGGATCATATGAGAAACGAGAGAAGGTTGATATTCGCGATTACTTTCTCTTGAACATATAAACGGCACGACAATGGACTTGGCGGTGTTTGACATTAACGAATCCAAGGTCATGGCGACGAGGCGGTGAACGGATGAGAGGTCAAAGAGATTACCCAAACCCATGGAAGCAAGTGAAGCAACGAAGAGATGGAAGATGTGCAACAAATACAGAATGCGGAAATGGTGCCATGTTCAAGAGCGACATACGCGGCAGTGGCGACGATGGATTATTTTTCCCCCACCATTACGTAGTACCTGAGTATTTTTGATAACAAGCTTGAAGGGGATAGCATATGCTTGTGATATCAGTCCGCCCTTGACAATCCATCCTAGTGCATTTAACGGTCCTAGGAAGGAGAAACTCGGAACGTCATTTCGACGAAATCGATGTCATCGGGGTTTAACAAGTCGACAAAAGAGGAAGAACTGGCGATCTTTCATGTTTAGGGGATTTTTGAAGAACGACGGAAAAACTCCACGAGGTCCCGCACTGGGGTAAATAGTTCCCCGGATGCGAAGAGGATTTGAGAGCCAATGTCAGGAAAACCTCCCTAGTCGCGATGGCTGAATTATTCCTTTTCGTATCCCCGTCATGACCCGGCAGAAAAAGGGTTAAACTTGCTATCTTTCGGGTGAATGTCGATTCGTGTCCATTTTAACGAGATCGAAACGACAAGGCCTCAAACAGTCTTTTCATATTTAGAAGTCGAGAAAAGAGTGAAAGATGACTCAGGAGTGACTTTTAAGGTCATATTCTGAGAGTCAGAAAAGTATAAAATATAACCTAGTTTACCCTTCCTACAAGTGCATAAAACACATCCTTTGTACATATATGACGTAAAATCCATTTCGACCTGCTCCCAACATGCAAATATTTGACAAAGAAATAACTTTTAAAACACATTTAACGTCGAAAAAAGTTATAAAATATGTCAGATGGTAAAAAAATGAAATTACTTTTTACTATTTTTTGCTTGTGGAGAAATGAGTCGAATCCCATTTCGACGAGAATCTTCGACGGCGATTGCGGCCGTCCGAACAACCATTCGAGCGTCTCGTACGCGGACAGTGGCCTCCTTTCTTTCTTTTGTGCTTTAATGAATTTCCACATAGAAATACGGCTCGCCAGAGGCACTCTTGAATTTTAGGGCCGGCCCAAGTGCGTATGAGTCTAAAACATGGACCCATGTGAGCTCTTGCCATCAAAGGTGTATACATGCTGCTTGCTGCTAATATTAGTCCCGCGCCAGCCTTGCCAACAAACTTCCGCTTTAAAAATCCTCTATTTATGCCAAATTTCTTGAATTTTTAAGCTTACGGAAAGATGCAATTAAGGACTTTGAACCATGTGAATCTCTGAGATAAACGATCGAATGGTGATTGAATGGAAGGAACGGGAACACGGAGATGAGGACGAAGATGAGGACGAAGAGGCCATGCAAAATGAGAATTGCATGAATGCTCTAAGGGACTGTGGCTTAAAGAAATTCTTCCTCCATGACTGCCACGAGCTCGGCCCCGAGCTCCTCTGATATTTGATCAACCTGCGGGATGAAAATGACCCGGTATTCAAAATACGGAATCGGGTGTTGGGGTGCTGGAGTCCAGAGCATTTGCTTTGTTCTTTGGATTATCATGATCCCGATCTGTGCGGGCGGGAACGTTTCCATCGGGGGAGAAGATGGAAGAAGTAATGGCGGGTGTGCGGTGGGGCACAAACGGGAACGGGGAGTAAGAAGGTGTACATCTCGACCATCCCGAACCTATATGCTGAGGTTGTACTCCCACACCCGCTCTGTACATTGTGAGTCCGCGGGCACCTGCAGGCCCAAAGAACTCGCTCTCCCACAGCCTCGAATGCCTTGGGTCCCAGGTTGTGCCACGGCCAGCACGCAGAGCAATCACCATTAACATGAAAAGGCGGCTCACAAAAAGTGCAAAAAGGCAAAAACGACCAGGTTTGGGTATGGTTCCCATCTTGGTATTCGTTCGTGCAGACGCCTGCCAACCTTACAAGGGGCCAAGAAGACTGTGGCGAAGTCCGGTACCACGGGCGAAAGTGGCTCGGCCAGGCGACGCGATGCCCGGATGCGGGAGGCGGGAAACGGATGTCACAGGCTTGAGTTCTTCGGATGGATGCGGCGCCAGCGTCGTTGTGGAAGATTGGCCCTATGCGGAAGGCGACTTTACGGGGGACGGGATCTCACTCTGAAGAGACCATGAGGACGAAAGGCTGGAGTACGGAGCTCTCTGTTACGATTTGTCCTTCCTCTCGTTTTATTAGCCTGGTTGTTCCCTTCGACGATTATACATGCGGATGTAGGACACAGAGAGACCCGGCGGGATGTCTCCTATCTTCAGAGGACCACCCGGCTCGCCCACGAGATCCGGGGGAAGGTCTTGGGAGGAGGGCTTGGTTGCGGGGCAACCCCAGGGGATCGTTCATGGGATCCCAGGGCCCCCACATGCCGGCCCCGTCGGATGTACCTTTCGGTACGGCGCCATACGGTGGGAGTCTAAATCCCGGCTCAGAATCACGAGGCGGCCCCAATGCGTCCTGTGCGATGCTATCATGAGCACCATCTTCCCGGTCGTCTCTAGGACTGACCTGTTTTTGAGAATTCCAGTGTCTGGATGTATTAAGACACTTATGTATATTTTTTTGAGTTTTATGTGACACACTTCTATGTAAACATTTCGATATCTATATATGCATATCTGTTTACGGATGAGTCTTCTTTACATGTGATGATGATTTATAAATTGCGCAAATGTCTATCTAACACCAAATTTTGCTACGTATGCGCTAATGCATTCAAATGTACGGGTATATGATAGTGTAAATGACCAATATTCTAAATTCCTTTCCGGTAATCGAATACGCAAATGCAATCGTAAAATGGACGGGTTTCTTACTTGGGAATAATTTTGGTCAGAACACATACACCTGAAACATTGTTGAAATTTCTGACAATTCACGGATACCAAAGTTCTTTTCAGTTCTCAATAATTCCAACACGGCGCTATATTCCGCGATATTGTTCGTGGTGCATTCATCTGTGCAACGCGGTCGTCGACTCACCGACGGGATCGTAGATTACCAGTACAGAAGACGATTCATGATGTGGCCGGAGACAAGTGCGTGAAGCCAACAAGCGGATGATGAACATGCACAGCCGGGAAGGAACCGTCCGGCATTTACAAACACACACTGCTTCTTTAAATGACAATCACACACCTGTGCCTGCAAGAAATCAGGCCTTCTGGGCGTGGTATGTGGGGAGTCTGACCCATTTCGTCGCATCGATGGAACTCCTTCGTAGTCTGTAAGTTCGTAGGCCCATTTTTCAAAACACGTTTTTTTACTATATAAGGGTGCATTACCATGGAAATTTTGAGTTTAAGCACCAAACTTATCAATAATGCCCGATCATACAAAACAGGTCTCAGCAAATGAAAAGACGGGAAGAAAGCAGTTGATCTAAAGATGAGGTTGACCTATTCTTTGTGCTTCGATGATCAGCATTCAAACAGCAAGGTTTCATCCAACGATTCGAATGAAACGCTCTTCCTCAGGAAAATGTCGATGCAGGCTCTGACTAACCCAACGAAGAATTTCACGGTCAGCGGCGGTAACTGGGGCCATTATGAGTTCGAGATGGTGTGATGCGGTTGCCTTTTGTGAGATGTTCGGTGCGCCCCATGGGCGAAGCAGGTTGGAGATGTAGCGGATTTATGAATCTGGCCATTGGATTGTATTATAAGTGACAAGCTTAACATTCTTAAAACTGTTTGTTCT
Source organism: Pinus albicaulis (assembly GCA_034641835.2). Taxonomy (NCBI): domain Eukaryota; kingdom Viridiplantae; phylum Streptophyta; class Pinopsida; order Pinales; family Pinaceae; genus Pinus; species Pinus albicaulis. The sequence continues at coordinate 51,464 of JAXQQM020082439.1, forward strand.
TGAATTAACGAGGGTAGTATGTTGTTATTAGTGACGCGGACGTACTTGTTGTCGACTCCTTCATCATGTAATCCCGCAATGAGAAGTGCCGTCGATCGGTGGCGATAACGAGACCAAAATGATGTGATAACATGGTTGAATAAAAAACGGCTTAGTTCTTGAGTCGAGAGCGACAAGTGCAGGCATCGCCTCGGCCCATAGTGATGTGGTCGACGGCGACGGTGATATACGCACCGTGAGAGTGAGGGTTACACGTCATAAAATCTGTATTTGTGAAAAGTGACAGTAATAACGAGGATACAAGGCAACGGCGCGCACGCATCTTGCGGCGAAAAATGCGACGCGGATGGCATTGTCGGATTTGCGGTGATGCAATCCTTGAATATAGACGACGAGTAGCACGCCCCTCGGGAATCTTTTGGGCGGTGGCATATCCGGACATGTCCACCACGGGCGCCAGCATGGCGGTCATTCAAGACTTTCCGGCCCTCGTCGAGGTAAGGCATCGTCGGAGCAGATCTATATCCCTGATAGGTATCTCCCTTATCACAGTAGGTGCAGAATTTGGTACCAGGAAATCAAGCGATGCGGCTATCAACTGGACGGAATGTCGCGGTCGAAGATACCTATGATGTCCCACAAGGTTACCAAGGATCATAAGTATCGATAAGAAACAACGTTTACGTCGGAATGATCTTGAGTGTTCGGGAAAGAGAGTCGCGGGGAGAGAACAAATCAAGTCCGCGAAGACCGATTGATTTAGTTGACTTGGCGGTGGTGAACTCCAAATCAAACTCACGGGATGACAATCCATTTGGTACTTGCTCCCAAATGATTGTCGGAAGAATATATGTCATGAGGTTGCGGTAAAACCCGCACTGTTATCGTGCGCATGAAAAGGATGGTAAGCGAAAGCGTATGCAGCGTGTACGTGCTAAGGCCAGCTTCTCAACATGTGCGTAACGTTCAGGGTCGAAGGTTGAGAGGAGGTAATAAACAACATGTTCATCATAGTTCTCGTCATCCTGCACCAAGACCATCGCGATGGTGGCAATGCGTGAAATTCGTCCTACAGCTCGTCCAGCGGTGGTAGTGGGGCGAAACAGCGAACGTGACTAAGCGATGTCTTAACTAAGAAAGGATTCTTGAAGGCGATTTACCGTCCGGTGGGGGGGCAATACCGCTTTAACAAACGAGGAATCTTTGCTACTGTTGTATTGATGAAAACGCTAATTACTTTCTACAGACTCTGCAACTGTCGGCGAGGGCGGGCGATTATAATGCCTCAATACCAGTCGTAGGTAAATCTTCGAGACTAAAGCTAAAAGACGTGATGCAAATATGGAAAACCTTTTATGAAATTCAGCCTAATATTGTAAGCGTCGCAATGAAGAAATATCTAAGACGAAGATGTTAGGATGATCCTCTCGCTTACCGAATGGTGGAACTAAGTCGTCGAGATAAATTTTGTGATATGGCGAATATCATGAAAAATATGACATATACGTTGGGGAAGCGTGGGCGCCCCGGTATTCTTTAAGCCCGAGCGAGGAGTTTTGCCAAAGTACCCAGACGGAATGAATGTAGTCTTATGTTGATCCTCGGTCTTGATATTATCGGTTGTAACACGACGATCCATTGGGAGTAGTCTCGCCCGTATAATGCTGGTGATGTCCCCGTCGATAAGCGGTGGGATGGTAATCCTTGAATGACGGCGGTGTCTCAGCGATAATCTACATGAATTTCGAATGGTACCACACTTTTTGCTCCTTGAGGAGACGATGTGGACACCCGTGCATGGGGGATAGGATAAATAAACCCCAGGAAGTTTTTCAACCTGCGCGCTTGATAGCGGCGGCTTTAGAGGATGCATGGGGCCTTAAGCGTTGGCGCACGGGTTTCGCACCTGGATAGGTTGGAATCTCGTGCCACGGCAATACTAGGATCAATTCGACATTTCCTGGAAACTAGGACCATGCGGAGACATCTACGAACTCTTTGAAAAGTTAGTATAGACACGGATCTCTTCGGAAAACCGGAGTCACACCCACATGAATGTTCTCAACAATCCCTGGTTTGACGGAGATGTTGATAGGAACGTTGAGTAATGTTACACTCGAATTGCCTTGAGAAAAGACCTCATGCGTCAAGATCGGTGTTTGAAGAGGAGGAAGGAACTGTGAGTAGCATGGCGCTCGAGACAATCCGTCATTGCCCCCAAACTGAACAGCGAGTGATGCCATCAGCCCTGAGTAGCTCCTCTGAGACATAGTTTCAATTATAGCCTCATGCGAGGGAAAAGTCTCTAAGAGGATCGGGCGGAAATCGGCCGACCAAGCCGGGGGATTGTGAGTAGGCATCAAAACCTGCGCCTCATCGGAGCATCTTTGAGGAAGGTGGAGGTCCGTGCGACAGCAATCTCACGTGGGCGATCTCTCTTTTTAGCGTTAAAGGCATGGACTCTCCCAAACTCATATACACCTTTCCGAGTGTAGGAATCGACGGAGTCATCGATCCTGGTCTGTATATTGACTTGACGGTATTCGGTGGCGGCGCGGGGAAAATACCCTTGGTAGGTCTTTGAAAAGGCCAGGTCCCATATCTTATCCAGTGGATTCGGGTTTGATCACATCGGCCGTTGTTCTCGGAGCTCGAGGTAGAAAGCTAATGGCAGTTATAACATTGACAATCTTGCCCTCGTGGGGGAACTTGATGAATCGAAAGGCACGGTGACACGCGGGGCATGGCCGGTCGGAAGTGCAGGCCCGAAGAGGTATGTGGCGGCGGCCCTCCCCCCCCCCCCTCGTCAGTTTAGCGTCAACTACTTCTACTTCACGTTGACGGATTTTTCCCTTGTAATGTAATCGCAGGACACTCTCGAGAACTCCCGGGGGTTGGTCCCGGCATAAATGCCTCGGAGCATTGGGAGATGACCAGTTGAGCCGTGAAGCCTCCAGCAAACGGAGGACATAACACAAGTAGATGCACCCTCATACACGGCGATACTGTGAACGTCCCGATAGTTAATCACGACTTGAATAATCAAAGCGATTTGATGTAGGCCAGGGGTAAATTCTTCAGATCAAGGTGAGAAGGCTCGAATCCCGGCGGGATCAGCAAGCCTGGATGGCGAACCGTAAACCTTAGTTGTGAAGGACAACTTTGAAGAACCTCAGGAATGCGGACATGGCATGGCGCACAGGCCGGATCTCGGCCAATACGCAATGTTGGGCGGCACGGCGTTTGGATTATAAGAGGATCTCAAGAAGAACACCCTTGGGAGGTGTAGCTGTGAGGTTCGAGGTCGACTTCATCAATTTCAATGAACCCGAAAAACGGTGCGGGAGGCGGTCCATGTACTTGCCTTCCCAGGGTGCCTAGCTGGCGATTGTGTAATCCTTGGACCTCGTAGCGATAGTGATAGGTGCATTAGTTTTCATCATGAAAACTTGGGAACTAAGCAGTACGGATGATAGACAGCGATTTCGACCATACCGTCTATTTGAATGAAATGGCTCATACAAAAGCAGTAGGAGTATACTGAGCCTTTAAGAAGTTGGCCCGGCCCGGATGGAATGGCAGGGCCAATCCTGGTGTAATGGTCTCCTTCACGGATGAGGCAAAGGAAATTTGGAAACTACGTTGTGAGCCATCCTCGAATCAGAGATTTAGGTCGGTTTTTGGGGCATCGAGATCTTGATTTGCCTTTGCCCTTCTTCTTCCCCCTTGGAGATTTGTCCCCGCCGGGATTGGCTGAGACAGCATTTTACCTCCGCTGATTTTACAGAGAATCGGATAAGGCGGGATTAGCGAGTATTGGAAGAGTAGCCTGCTGCCTCCCATTCGAGGAACTTCTTGGCGAATTTTGAAAACGGAACCAATGACACCATCCACGGAAGGGTGGGTTGGGTCTTTTTGGCTCGGGCGAGTAGTGCATCGGGCGGGATGTCTGGCGTGCAGGTGTGAATAAACCAGGGATCCAAGTCTTGGAGCCTTGTAGCGATAGCTTGTTCCTCAGATCACACACGCTCCCATCGCGATATCTGACGATTTTGTTCACAAAGGAGGTGGTGAACGTTAATTCGAAATACGATCGGAGTATATGAAACTTGATCGATTGTGTATGTGCTTCACTCATGGATGTGATCAGAATGTGAGTCGTCGAGTCTGCTTCGGGAAGACGGGAGGTGCGTCCCGATCTCATACGGACGAGTAGCCGGAAATGCGTGAGGAAAGTCATAGTAACGAGTTGAAATCTGAAAAATACCACGGGACGACTCTATGTACCACTTGGCGGCTCTGTCTTGTCTTGCACGGCGGAAAAGACGCAAAACGGCGGGTGCGTCGGTCAGAGTTAGACGAACACCGAGGTGATGCGTCATCACATGCGCTGAGGTCTTCTCCAGTTGCCCTCAAACTTGGGACAGTCTCCTGGTATCTTGGTCGGAGCTAGGGGCCAATATGGATTATGAGCAATCGGATCATTGGTCAACTTCGAAATGTCCAGATAAGATCAGGTAGCCGGAAAGACGACGATGGGGGGTTAATTCCCATGCCCGGTCAGGAATAAGGTCCGTACCCCATGCTCCACGATGGTTGTGAGTATCCGCTGCCCCATGGGTTACGTAGTAGGATTCGTAGTGAGGGGCAACAATTCGTATATTGTTGATTTGATTCTTGGTAACCATTGTGTGGGAGCCGATAACCCGGGTTTCGGGCCACGATTAAACTGTCTGCCGTATAGCGACAATTTGGATTGTTCTGAGAACATGAACACCAAACCCAGTGAGGAGGAGGATAAAACCTCAGGAGTGGTTATAGTTCGGTTGAATTGACCATGAGGATAACCACTACGGATGAGTAGAGCTGGCGATAAGTGGAACCTGCGGAGCACGGTCGTAGGCGCGGTACTGATGGTTGTTGCGGCATTAGTAGAAGGCAGTAGTGAAGCGGTGGTGGGTGGTACTGAATGAGCAAGGTTGACCCACGAATGACTCTGGGGACTGAGCAGGTTGGCCGGATGAGGCGGCGGATTCAGCATGGTGACACGGTTGCAAATTCGACCACAGTTGCCAGGTAGTCGGTTTGGCACCGGGCGGGACACCGGGTTATGCCGAGGATGGCCAGTTGGCTGAGTGGTGGAGACGAGGGACCAGGTGCTTGGGAAGCAGGTGGCCAGGCAGGCTCCTGGTGGTCGCTGGCGATATGCGCGTTAGGACAACGGGATGCGCGGTTGCATCGGTCAGAACAGTTGCCCCCAGGTCCCTCGGTCGGTCCCTGTTGATACCGGCCGAAATTTGAAGCGGAGTTGACCCGGCCCGAGTTATGTGGTCCTTGCGGATTATAGAATGGCCCTTCTTGTCCATGGAAATAGCCTTTATTAGGTTGTCCACTGTGGGTCGTCTTGAATGTGAGGTTGGCTGCGGAGTTGACCTTGGAAGGGTTGTGCAGGATTCGAACTGGTTATGCGATAAACCTTGAACATGAATGGAAGGCCTCGGGGGAGCGGGGAGGCAGAAATGTCCCACTGCGTCAGAGCGGCAGGAAAACCCTTGCTGGGAGTTAAGTCTTGTGCATAGTGAAAGAAAGAGAGCGTGATAAAGGATCTTGAGCATCCCGGCTTCCGTGATTTGACTACATTAAAAATATAATGAAGATGCTCTAAGATGATATAGGTGTTATGGCGATAGCTAGATAATGTCTCTGAAGTTGGCGGATCTAGGAAGCGGATGCGGAGACGCGGCGGAAGAGCGGCCTATGAAACAGTGGGTCGCACGGGAGACGAAGTGACGGGCGTCGAAGGAGACACCCGGGTGTAGTGGCGGTAGCCTCGAAGCGGGGAGATGATATTCTGTCGGCGGCGAAATTTGAAATAATCGACCCCGGGAATCGTATCCACTGTGGCAGAGAAGGACAGGCTGACCGTGCGTATGGCCTGCGAGACTCGTCTCCCTCGAAAGACAGTCTACGAAGGGTCAGCTGCATTCGTCATCCGGACTTAGAATTCCTCACGGAATTACTCTTGGTTGATCCTATGGGTCAGATACGCGAGGGAAGACGGCGGGGCCCAGGAGGAAAAGAAACGACGGCAATGGCGATGAACCCGGTCTTAGAGAGAAGCTCAGCTCTGTCTGGTGTGGGTAGAGGGTCGAAAGGACGTGCGGAAGTCATGGCAGCTCTCCAAAGGGTTGCTCCGCGCGAGGACCCGGTCCCCGTCAGAGGGCACAAAGGCTGCGCAATTTCTTCTCGGATTAACGAAGGCTCAGAAGCCTCTGAAGATGGTCGTGTGGGACTACTGATGAAATGAAGGCGGGGTTATTACAGCGGCCAAAAAGGCAGAAAAACACACATACACGTGCAAATGGAGGTAGACACGATCAAACAGTCACAAACAATATCAACAGATTATGAACAGGAAGATTAGTTTACACGTGGAAGATAAACAAATTCTCTGGACTTATTTTTTAAAATTGAAACGATAAAAGATGACTCTATCTCTTCCCGGAGTTGACACAGACGTAGAAAGGACCAGCGTGACGGATCTTCAGTTTGGGAGTGGAAAGGCAGGAAAATGGCTCGGAAAAACTAGGCACAAGGTGTACAGATATCCGTGGCCCACTTATTATACATGGACAAAATAGAGAAATCGACAAGGACTTTCCGTATAGCTGGTCGTCTCCCAGAATCTGTCTTCAGTGTATATGAGTGCAGCAGACAGAAGCTTCTCGTGGATCTAAGGTTAACCCTGAAGGTCTCCCTTTATGTCTGCAGCCAGTACGAAGCAATCAACTATATATGTGTCTAAAGCCAATAAATGACAGCAATTTACTGGATTTCTTAGCAGCGAAGTACGTCTCTAGCCTAGACAGCTACCTAAATATGTTAAATTTTAGTTTAATGTTACCTTAAGTTAATTGAATAAATTTTCTGATTTTAGTCTTTATTAAGTTTCAATTTCAGGGCCTTATGTTATGTAGTGTCTCTAAAATACATTCATATGCCACGATGCAACATGATTTGATGAAAACTAGTTCGTAAGGATTGAAGCTTTTATACAAACGAAATGAACGGAATACAAACAAAAATAATCCCTATTATCAAATACAATTGCACATACCTAATTAAGCCTATGCTAGTAATACGAAAGATGGCAGTTATTCAATTAAAAAAAAACTATATTTTTTGATTTTAAATGTTTAATAGCTATGTGCAATATAAAAGGAACAATTGGAGAAATGATAACTGAGAGAATTAGGCAAACTAGCATTCACCAACAAAGCAAGCAACCAAATCTCTAAATGTTAAAGTCTCTCAAATCGAAAGACTGAAAAGGAAAACACTTGATGGTAGAGTATTGATGCAGATTAAACAAAATTAAACGATGCAGATGAAGAAATCGAACAATCACTCAAAGCTCTCAAGAGCGCTAAGGGCGTGGAGAATCAATCAACAAGTTGACGGGACAATGGTGTACCAAAACTCCCAAGGAGGGCTCGATGCTACACCTATACACTGATTACCTGAGGCTCAAATCGTGACAGATAGGCCGGAGACCAGACAACCCGAAGGATAGCGGTGAATTCCGGTCAAACAGAACTCAATACACTCTGAACGTGGAAATCAGAAAAAAGAAGTACGTAGTCCAAAACTCGGAAAGCCAAAAAATTGAAAGAAACTCAAAAAAAAAAAAAAGTCATGGGTGGCGCGGCCCAGCCTTGGGAGGCTAAGCGTGGAAGTGTCGAGGTGGCAGTGAGCCTCAATGCCAACAAAAACAAGTGCATGGGCAAAACGCGCCAGTCAAGTTCTTATTATGAAAATTAAAAAACAAGCTATTACAGAAGGATACATTCAGCTAAGCAAACCAAAGAGCCAATATGGAGGATGCTCCAGGAAGGATTCATACAGCAAGGAGAAACAAACCAGCCCGACCAATCTCTCAGCAGACGAGGAAGCCGGGACGGAGTCTGGTGGAGTGTCATTCAGAAAGTCGTCCCTGCGGACGGGCAGTCCTACCTGTGGCAGAGGTCAAACCAAACAGAAAACAATGCTAGCAACAAGCTCCTGATTCACCCAGAAATGAAAGGGCCAGTTAAGAGCCTACATGGATTCCCAGCAGCTAGATCTGAAGAAGATGCCCAGGTCAGCAGGCCTGGCGGGTCCCTGACGTCTTCACAGTCTGTGGACTGTGTTCTCTGCAGGAAGAATGCAGCAGTTGCTGCAGGACTATTCTGCTTTCTTCATCCTCTGGATGAAAAGATGTCTCTTTCCTTTATTCATTGTAGTTGCAAAGGGAGTGGAATATAATCTGTAGTCATCTATTAGGATAAACGAATGGAAGTTACTGATAGGTTAAAAATGGCAGTATATTGAGCAGGTCAGGTTATTAATCTGTAAAACTCCTTGAGGAAAGAGGCTCTCTCCGGGGAATCTGTGTGTCAGTCTCTTACCTTCATCGGCCTTAAGGAAGAGATTCACACGGCCAAAGACACACTTAGGAATAAAGATGCAAAGCTTGGCCCTTCAAGACTAGCTTGCCATGGATCTGAGCAAACTTTTATAGATGGGAAGGAGGAGTTGGGATCCCTATTATTATGGGATTAGCTCATATCAACAGAAGGTTCTGAAGGTGGCAAAACCTTTACTTCCTAGACACCTCCATGCTCCAACCTCTAACCAAGATGGTAGTGTTGTGCAGTTTGTTTGAACTCAACTTCCATGTCCATATATAAGCTGGAGTCCTAAAATGGGTGTGTAGCGATTCTTTGCTCTATGACGGAGCGCCAAGTGGCGCGACCTCTTTACGAGGATTTCCACGAGTAGCGAAGTACGTGTCTACCCGCGCCAATGCAAAAATTTGTTTTCATGGATTGCTGCAAGGAGATAATGCTCGGGGAAATGGCTGTACTCGGAGAGGATACAATGATGATGTTTTTCGATTTTGCCAAACGGTGTTCACGGAGTCACATTATGGGTCCTCCATTGTGCGGGACGGGGAGAAATGGTAGGGGCAGTGACAAAGATGCTTGTGTAGCAGTGTTATGTTAATATGTGGGAAGTATAACATGGGTTTTGTGAGGTCTAAAATCAAACTTTCAACTTTATTTTATCATTTTCAAGTTTAATAGTACATATATTTATTTACTTCCCATTTGTCCAGTTGTTCATCTATTTTCAAAATAGTTAATTGGTTTGATATTTAACTAGTTTAAGCATCTGGTCTATGAACATCTAGAAGGTATCATCAACACGTTTAGCAAATCAACCTTCAGCTCCACCCACAGAGACATGCTTGGTTTAATGTAATTCTTATCATCGGAGTGCTACCGCTGTAATTGAACTTTCAGTTCTTACTATTCGAGGAGAGTATTCACCCTTATACATCCTTGAAATTTTTGCTAGACTTTTTTTTTTAATTATATATAAGTCTGCGTAGGCTCATTTCCTATTGGTTGTCCCAGTACCTCCCAGCTGACACAATATTTGTGACTTTCTTATTGTCAGTTCTCTTGTTGAAATGTAAAAATATGTTTAATGGTCATTAGTTTCTTTTCTTGTATAATTATTCTTATTTATTTAATTTAAACTTCTCACATACAAAAATTCTATTGCATGCAATGGTTCCATTTCTTGAAGAGATCTTCCTCTTTGAAATATTGAAATTTTAAATCATTTCTCTTTACTTTTGGATAATTCAGTTTGATTAGTGATTGACCTTCTTTGTTCTGAATTTTCTATGCAGGCGAGGGAATATTTACATTTACCTGGATTTCAGTTTTTACCTTTTCCATTATGTTAATTGATACGATTTAAAATTATGCGAATCCATTAAAACAACCACGAATTTGTTAGAATGTGTACCTACAATTTCAATCATTGCTAACTTATTTTCGGTTGTCGGTCTCTTGGTTACACTGGGTGCAAACTACTTAGTTCTGATCCTTTTTTATAGTGATAACACGGTTGTGTTTTCAAACAATTGTCTAGAATTGTCACGTTCAATTTGTTGTTGTTCTAGATGTGGTTTTAATGGGTTATTCCTTTGTACATTTGCTTTTCTCCCACGATGTAAAGCACACATATCGAAGAGGTACTGCAGACCTCTCTTCACAATTTCGTCTGTAATTTAGAGTTGCCCCGCCTTAGCTCTGCTGTTTCCTTCACCAAAGTGTGACTTTCTGCCTGTAGTAGCTTACAATTCTTATTTTGATTTCTTCGTATTCATATACACAGAGTAATATTGTTTAGGGTCAGGTTTCCATATCTCTTTCATTTTCTTATTTAAAGGACTAAATTTAATTTAAATTATCCCTGCAACTCCTTTTCTTACGCTCTTTAGCGAGATTCTTCCTCATTCTCGAGACCTCTCGAGTTGGGTTATTTTCATTTGAAACTTTGCCAGTAATTTATTTACCAACTTCTTTTTGTTCAATACTACAACAACCATTCATAGTTAGTCTTTAATTGAACTAATTATTCTTTGGAAATGTTATTTTTAGCATTTTTAGTATTTAGATTTGGTAGGGCCTCTTCATGTTCACAACTTACAACTTTTTCTCTGTTTGTCACTTGTTCATTTCAACATATTTTTCACCTGCTGATTTACACTAATTTTTTCTACACGAGGAAATTAGTAAAAAATTAAATCAATTGTGATGAAAATTTTCTGTCTTCATGACCCATAAGCCCAGTTTTAACATGGGCTCGTACCATTTAACATCTCAACTTGCCCAATTTTTTTCTAGTACATTTTTCTCGTTCCGTTTTCCACCATGTTCTTCATGCAGCATATTTTACATTAACAAGTTGTTGAAAACTATCATCATTTCAACTGATGCTGTATTGAAATCCTCTTCTGTACATTCCACATGTATTTACCATTTTAGTTTCTTATTGCTACAACTATTGATACATTAAAGATCAGAGGATCTGATTAGCTTACTGTGTACATTATCCCAATAATTATCTTTTTTTAATCTAATTCCTACATGGCACCTCGTGCCTTTTAGTCTATAGAAGGCTGCTTTTCCTAGTTAATCCACTTCTAAAGTTTTCCATTATCACCTGTCTAAATAAATTCTTCATCACTATATTACATTATTCATTATAATTTCAGCCTTGTTTTCCTTTCTTACAGGTTAGGATTATATGAGATATGGATACTACCTCTACCATATCTATATTCCTAACTCTTGTACTTCTATATATGAATATAAATTCATTCCATAATTGAAATATTATATCTCTCATATATGCCTTACCTTTTTATCTTAGGTTACCATTTCAATTCCTCGTATATTATATTCTATACATCGGAATATATATACATATCATTTCACACCTTGTCATATTAACATATGTACTTGTTCAAGTCCTTTATATATTAACAACTCCATTAGCTAGAAATTAGGAATGTATGAAAATTATTCTCAGTAATCATTATAGATCTTTTCTGTAACCTTTAATTATCATAACTAGTACTTTTATTCTTATGGAAGAAGGTTAGATTTATGTATCACCTATTACATTATTTTAATTTAATGTAAGGTTCGATATATGCATAATTTTATCCAAAATCACCATACTTACAAATTGTGATATTCAGAAATATATTTTTTTTATTTCATACTCATTTGCATATTCTACCTTCATTACTTTTACATACTCACATATATGTTAACCTCCACACATTTTTTGATCAACATATATATTCATTCAATTGTGCATGTATTAAAAATATTTTACTTTATAGAATATATATATATATGTATGTTCTTTCTCCATAAATCATTATATATATATATATATATATATATATATATTTCTCTTTCCTTATGTATATTTACATTTGAATGTTTGATGAATGTATTTTTTACATTATCACCACATAATTTATTGAATCTTATTTATGAAATTTGAAGGTTTGTTTATTTTCTGGTCATCTCTGAACATTACAATTCATCAAGATTTTGTAATCGTTGATTTTAGCTATGAAAAATTTATTATGACGATTTTTACCATCAGTTATTAATTCTTTTATCGGTTTGAAGTTGAAACACATTTAATTGGTAGTACCTTAACGCTGCAAGGTCACATGGTTTCATATGGAGGAGAACCACGTGTGGGATCGACCATACCCAACAGCCTTAACGGTGGGGATCATTCCATACTTTGTTCCTGTGTTCGATGGAGTGAGTTTGAGTCCTGTGTGCCATCGTTGCTCTTCGTTTTGGAGTTACCTTTGGGGCGAAACACACACGAATATATTTCTCCGAGGGTGTTATGATGTGGATCACAACAATTTAGGTATTTTAATCCCGCTCCAATGATTAATTTGCTCACAACGTGAATTTGCGGGTATTCCTCCTTGAGTTTTCACCCTAACGTCAGGGATTTACCTTCGTCATTCGAGAACAAAATTTACGTCTTCTCTATGTGTTTAACTATGTGACCTATTGTTTTCCCACATGCTATTCTTGTGCCTTGTATTGTTGCGGGATTGTTTATTGCGTTAGTTTGGTCTCGGTACCATTTATGTCTTCCACAAACCCTAAGGTCGGAGAACGGGTAAGCCTCTACATTATTACGCTCTCCCTCTTGAGTTTAAATGCATTTTATGCAAATGCGAAAGTTACCAGTTCTTTAGGTTACGTGTAGTTAATTTAACATTTACATCATACGCTGAAAATTCTGTTCCTTAATTTTGGAAATTGCAAATGTAATTCTTTCAAAATGGGTTATGCATTTTATTTTGCGTGTATTTATTCCAAAATTGCGTTTGTACGTATTTTAAAACGTGTATTACTATTCATTCCTTATGGCCAAACGGGATAGTGGGACTACTTGAATTTGTTCAAATTCTTTCAGTTTTCAATTGAAAATATGGTTGGTGGGACTTTTCCCCAATTTCCTCCTTTCGACCATTACGGAGTCGGTCCTGCGGTTTCGTTGTTCCCAAATCAATTAAATGGAGTCTGTTTTCATTATTCAATATGTTTTATGTATTGTTTTTATTTGAGATGGTTTTACCAACAAATTTAGAAGGGGTTCAACTACTTCGTATTTAGATTCCCTTGAATTCATAACTATAGAGGTTACTTGCCTCTACACGTTTAGTTTCTAAATATGTTTTGAAATTAGTTTAAATTGAGGTAGCATAATATTTATAGCTTCTATATTGTTTCAAATGTTACAATATACCCATTTGTCATTTTTGCGTATATATATATATTACAAATTCAAATTCTTTGATTCTGGAAGTTTGTGTCTAATTGTACAAACTATCACTCAGCAACATTTTATTTTCTATGTGCTAATATTTACATTAATTCTGTGTATGATTTCAATACAAAAATTTATGACTAACTCCACTAAATTCGATTTTGAAAGGATTCTAATATGTTTTTTTTTTTTTTTAATAATTTAATTTTGAAAAATCACAGTTTAGATTTATTATTTACAATACACCTTGAATTTCTAACAATTTTAATGATTTGTAACAATACTCGTATGATTAAGGTATGTATAGTTGCATTCATTATTCTCTGATCTACTTTTCTATTTAGTTGAGGTATATAAATGAATTAATTTTTTTAATTGATTTGATTTTGTTCACCCCTAATTAAATTCATATAAATCAATTTAAATTATCTAAAATCCAAGATTTGATTCTAATTAAATTAAATCTCATATTCTATCATTAAACCATGCCCTTATTTATAGTTCCTCAACTATGTCAAGATCCTATACGTGGCTACAATTATCCTTATAAGTAATTATTTACCTCTTTGTTTATAATTACTGATATTCCCTCATTGAGTCTTCTAATTTTTTGTATACTTATTTTATTTAATTTTACCTTTAGGAAGTCCTGCTGTTAGTGCATTAGAGAGGTATAGTTTTCTTATTATTTATACATCCAAATTCTCCATCATCTTTTTGCAATTTATTTTCAATTAATAATGGTATTCTAATAATTGTACAACAATACTTTGATATTGACTCTCTCTTTACTTCGAATGCACATTCCATATGGAGTCCTTCTTCTTCCTTTCTTGGTCGATAAATCAGATATAAAGGGTTGTATACCTCTATCGTCTCTTTACAATTCAACTCTCCCTAACGTTGAAATGCTATCATTGACACTAAGTCAAGAAATGCTAAATTAGGCTTCTTGAAATCATTGTTTTTAACGTTAGCAAGATGTTTATTATCTGTCTCTATTGAAGGAAATTTCTGTCACTGTAGAGACTATTATATAAATTAAATAATATTTGTGGTTATTTTATTATGATCCTATATTTGGATATTTTTAAAATTAGAAAGTATTTATTTTTTGACAACATATTATTGTAACAATGTTACCAATCTATGATCTGTTTCACCATTGAATTTTTAGTTTTGTAACTGATTTCTAGAAGTTTTCCTTTATAAATAGCCCTGCTGCATGGAATTGAGATATGTTCTATTGTTTGCTATAGTTATCAACTCTCATCCATTTTAGATTCCCCATCTTTAAATAGTGCTACACTCTAGTTATGGCTGAATTATATTGTTGTTGTATATATTAATCTATTGATTGGGCATTGTTCAACATGATTTGAGCCCTTTCCCGGGGTTTTAGAGATTACATTATCTTTAGTCCACAATATTTAGTTTAGTCTATGTAACCATACATTAATTTTAACTATACCATCTATGGTTAAAAATTACATTAAATAAATGTAACCAACTACTTACTCTCGAACCTTGGAACTAATTACACATAATTTATAAAATAAAATGCATGTATTAAAATTTCAGCCCCACAGTTCATCAATCATTATAATCTAACTAATCATAATTTCATAAAATATGACAGATAAACCCATAACTTCACAGAATGTGCAACACCAATTTGATAGGACTATTTACTTTTATGACTTAATCACAACTCCCGGCAGACAAGTATTCCCACAGTGTAGACCACCCTTGTCCACAACTAAGATAGTTTATTAAACTTGTTTTCCCATGCATTCTTCCCTTTGCTAAATCAGGTACAGATTTAGGATACGTTTTCCTTAGCCTAGGCTTTACTTTGTTTCTTCCACAACTTATTTAAAACAGTTTTTCCACTTGTAGTTTTAATTCATACATATTCTGGTCTTTTCCACTTGATAGTTTGTAGATATTTTCTCTATCTAATAAAATTTATTTTATTTACTATTTTTCTCCAAGGCTTTTGGAGAATTTTGGGAAAAGTCTTAAGAATCCTACCTAGTCCCATCCTCATGAGATTTTGACTACACAGTCTCAATTTACTCTGTCTTCCTTTCTGTTGTTATCTATCTCATAGTAATTATTAAGTTATTGTAATTTTGGTTTTTAGTCAAAGAATTTGAAATTGACACAATACTTCAAACTCTAGGATATAGCCTTCCTAGGGTTCGGAGAGGCTCTCTCATGGGTGCTGTTTTGATTTTGTAAATATTGACTAGTTATAGATATGCAGAAAACTTGGTTAGTTTTTTTAGAAACTGATTTGGTGCAGAAAAAAATCGCAGAAAAGAAGGATGAATAGTGGGAAATCTATTTGTCCATTGGGCTATCAGTCCAAAATCAAACTAACAGGATGGGATCAGGGAAAAAGAGTCAAATGTCTTAGGGGTAAGATAGATAACCACTTGGAGATCTTGAAGGGTATTTTTGTAGAGTGAACATGATCGGGATAAGGCCTTAAGAATCTTTAAATCTGGAAAGAGTAGTAGGAAGGTCAGACGAGAGGGAGCAATTAGAAATTCCCTTCTTGGAAATCAGAGGAAAACATATAAATGATAACTATTTAAAAGCAGAGTGCTATTAACATGTCTTGTAGTAATACTCCTAGTTATACATTGAATTTAGCATAAACATAAATGGATGCATTTAACGAGAGAAAAGAAACAATGACAAGTGAAGAAAATACTTCCTCCAAATAGCTCATCATGGGAATCTGAAGTATGATGCCAATTTGCTTTGATCAAATATTTTGCTACTCGAAGTTTTGACACACGAAAAGAAATGACTACAAAAATCCCGGTAATTTTATTCTACACAAAATACTTCTAAGATGGAAAGTGCTTTTATGCATAATGTTTTACAAAAAATATCCTAGATGACTTCTTAGGAATAATCTTGAAATAAAAGAGAGAGAGAGAGAGAATATCTTTACAATAAAAATAGAGACATTTGCTTAACAAATGTCAGCGTGTTCATCCTAGTTTTATCATAGAAATAGAAACGATTTTGAGGATAAAGCGGTAGCTACCTTGGTGTCCTCCTTGCTCGCCTTTAGATATTTAAATCTGTCTTGCTTCCAATAAGATACTCTTTCTCGGATACTCTTTATTCAACGTGCTCTTTAACCTTTAGTCAATACATTTCTTTGTTGTAAATAAAATCTGTTGTTGAAAATTTAGCTCATTTTTCTTTTTCTTTTCACCTACTTGTTTTATCCCTCATAACAAATCGGTAAGTCACGCAATCCTCATTTTTAAAATTTGAATATTCTTTAATTTCCTAAAATTCTAATAAATACATATATCTAGCAAAGGTGTACTTACGGATCTTGGATATCATCACTGTTTATATTAGCATTATTACAAGACTAAGTTTCTTATTTTGCGGCTACTTGATAACATACTCGGTGAAGTGTAACATGTAATTTTTCTACTTAATGAAAGATGCAATTTTTTCTTAATGAAAAAATCAACAGAGTTGGCTTGATAACAACTCGTGTTGATCTCATATTTGTAAATAAAATAAATCTTCAAAACTTTTCAAATTAACAACACTGCAATGGAGATGCTGTTGTTGGCTTATTTCTTTGTTCTTTGGAAAATTCTCTTATCTTCTTATTATAGTCATTTAGGCATCAGGCAGTATATCGCATGATATTAAAGGCTCCTTTTCCTTAGTTAATAAAATAACTCTTATAAGAATACGGTTGTAACGGTATTCATACCTTCTATTTTCTTCAAGTACCTCATCAAATTTCTCTTTGTTGTGTCTTTCCTAGTTTTCTAGGATAGTTGTTGTTAATGCAATTTTGTGCAGAATATTGATTTAAAACTTTCTATTCTATTGTGGAGAATTGATTGTGCTTATTTTTAGCTTTGGACCTTTATTAATAGTTGATGTACTGAATTTAAACGTTTTCTTCAATAATTATCTTTGCTAAAGAATTTTGAATTGAAGGCCATACGTATGGTGCTGTATCTTTGAGGTAATTTTTGATGTTCGATAACTGATGCGAGGATTCAACTCTTTACTTGATTTCTTTGGCCTCTTCACTTAATCTCTGTTGTCATTTTGTTCATGTGTCTTAGCATTTGCTTGAGCTAATTTCGTTGACTTAAGATTTTCAACCATTTTTTGTCAACCTATTAATCTCATTTGTCTTTAAAGACATCTCTTCACATTGCTTTTACTATCTTGGCAGCATCATTTGTAAATTTGTCTTGATGTGGTAGATGATTCGGTAGGCGATGTAGTGGTAGAAGTTACTAGCATGTGTGATGGTTCTTTGAGTGCCAACTTTCTCCTAAAGTTGAAGACGATATAGTGATAGTGGAATATTTGTAGGAATCCAGTTTCTTTTATTGTCTCATTTTCTTGGACAAGTTGGTTTATCTGTATTTCCATTTCTTTAATGTATCCATGAAGGAATAAACTCTCATTTCATATTTTCCTTGTTCCTATGAGACTTCTTTATGCAGAGGATGCTCCTTTGGGGAAGTTTGAGATGTTTCCTCAAGGTTACTATATTCTCATTTTTTTTTCACCAATGCTTGGTACTTTGATGTTGTAGGATCATATCCTACCTACAATACTAATTCTTCTAAGGCTTTTATCCTTAGATCTTTGGCATACAATGAAGTTTGTCCATCTTCATTTTGATCTTGCATATTGGAGATATTTTGTAGCTTTTGAGCACTCATAGCTTTTGTTTGTGCTTGTGAGATACAACATCTCCCGAGCTTTGCACAATGAAACTCTATTTTATCTAGTTCATGGATGTTGTACGTAACTACTTCTGAATCAACCTTCTTACATAATTCGACAAATGTCTTTGGGCCCGATACGTAAGTACATATTTCTGACATAATCAATTTTACTTGAATAATCAACCTTGATAGAAGAATCTGTTTTGGTCTATGAACTTTTATTCCATGAATCCAAGTGATTTCGGTTACTCATTCTTCATTTTGATTTGCCATATTTCTCCTTAATATCAAATCCTTTTCTTGGTTGAATGTGAGGATGAAGCTTCCATGCTTTGTTGCCTTTCCATTAAACGTGTGTCTTCATTTTATTGAGTTGTTCTGAATTTTGATTTGGCTCATTGATAATTACGGTAGCTGCACATTTTGTCTAAGCAATCATTATTTGATGTCAAAGATCTTTATTTCTTTAAACATCTCTTCATCCCGCACCTTTGTTATCTAATTTTGGCCTTTGTTCTCAAATGATCTTGAAATTTGTTTACATTTAGTCACCATGATATGTTAACATTGAAGCCAGTTGGAACAAAAATATCAGGAACCTCATCGTCGATATGATAGAGCGTAGGATACCAAATTTTCCACACCGTTGAAGAGTTTAGCGGTGGATTTCTATTGTAATATTCTTCTTACGGTATGCATAATGACCATCTTTGAAAATCCATGTTGATCCTTGAAAACCACAGTCGTTTTATGTAGTAGAAGGAAAACCCTAACATATAATCCATGGAGATGGATTCCCAAGGTGTTAAGGGTAGGTAGCGGAGTATAGAGCCCTTGCTTCTTGATGGTCGGTTTGGCAATGGCGTAAACGTGCGGATCGATGCACTTCTCGACATCTTGTCGAAGAGTTTGACCAATAGAAATACTTCTCTTGTCTGCCCTCTCTTTCTCGACCCCAAAATGCCATCGACTCGTATGTAGTGCGCTTCCCATATCATCTTGGCACGGCGGCAGAAGGAACACAAAGGTGTCGAAGTGACATAATAGTGCATCTTTGAAGTGAAAATTTGGAACTTACATACCCCCGAGTGCCTTGTATGTGGCCCAGATTACGGATAGCTCTTGTGAAAGCGATAATCGAAGATCTCATACTAAAGTTGAGAATGAGTAGTTATGGCCACGATCGGTGGTCGGTTAGAGGCGATCTACAACATGATTAGTGCTACCATGTGTATGATGTTCAAATAGGTATTTTGCAGTCGTGGACCACTTCGATGGCGGTCGTTGTACACCCTTCCACTAATGTATGAGCTGCAGGGGTTGGTGGGTACGTATGTAGATGAATTGTCTCCTCTCCAATCTTGATGCTTCACATTTTAGACAAACCTACAATGGAACCTTCCTTGTCATATATGGAGAATACTTTCGAGCGTATTCGGACAATGTCTCAACTGTGTTATGCCAACAGATGCCCACATTGGTAAACTGCCCAAATAACATAGTCGGAAGACACCACTAATCTCGATCTCACGTAGTTGTTGCAAGTGGTAATGTGAGCAGAGGAGGCGAGAACATAAAGCGATGTTTCAATTCTACAAACGCCTTACATTGAGATTCAGACAGAATTACAGCACCACTCCTCCCTTGATGACTTAAACTCAAAAGACCAGTAATCTCAGAAAAGTAACACGAACCTACGATGAAAGTATGAGCCAGAAAACTGCACCAGCTCTATTATTAAGTGGATTCAAGTTAGCTAATCTACAGAATAACAGATCTTGGGCCCAGATCCACATACACCCCCTTTTCATCAATAATATCTGGATATTGAACACAGGTCATGCCAAAGTGCTGCTTCTCAAGTGCTTTGCTTCCCATTTTGCCGCGTTCTGTTTGGAGGACTTCTCGGATGTAGTGGAGGTACTCTTCCCAAGTGTGGGCGAAGATCGGAATGTGTCTAAATCTACCTAAATGAGTTGATGAATGGACAGATGTCCATCAGCCTTCTCACTTATGATTCTTTTTGAGAACATTTGTCAAGTCGAAAGGAAGCATAATGAGCCATTCGAAAAGGCCCTCACCCGGCTTTAAAGGCAATCTTCCACACACATCGAGAGGGTTCGATTAATACTAGCGTGCCGGACTTCAGGTACGTCTGCTTTAAATCTTTTACACTTGCTGAGTTGGTCAAGTCATCGTCGTGGGATGAGTGCCTGTCTGGACGGTGATCTTGTTCGATGCCAGATAATAAAATGATCTCCAAGTCCCATTCTTCTTTCCCTTTCCCGCCTTAATCGGGCTCTAGACGTGAACTTGGTGAATCTTGACAACACCTACCTTGTGACTCACAAATCACCTCTTGATTTCATCTTCTACAAAAGCAGACGCCTATAGATCGGTCCATTGGGTAGCGGCCTTTTGGGAGTCGGAGTCAATGGAGGTGCAGCTGTGTTGAAACTTGCTGGTGAGTGAAGATGTCCCCGTACTCCTCCCATAGCCTTGTCCATTTGTTGTCATGCGGAAGGCCATGTCTAGAGGTTGTGACCCACCCGGTCTTCTTCTTTCCTAGTTTGGGAAATGACTTATTGCATTGTTTTGTAGTAACCAAAGAGATAGTGGGAGGCGGTGGTACCTGCGATATCATTTATTGCAATTTATTTCCCAAAGTAGCTTATTAACGGCGGGTCGGGACTCCCATACACAACATGTCAAAACTTTCACAAGTATGGTTGGCTTAATAATACATCAGAAACATCAATAGGAGCAATATCACACAATACCTCTCAGTGAACGTGCTATGGGGAAGGCGGCATTGTGGCGGCACGAGAGAGATCTCGTCCTTGGTGAAGCCACTCGATGGTGTAATGGTTGTGGGTCTGCTGCTCAGTCCCACAAGCCCAGCCGCTTCACGACATGCATTTGAAATGAGGTTCTTGGGCTCCCCGTGTGACCAATGAGCTGGCAAGCGGAAGGAGACTCTTTGCCACATCTGCAGAGTGAAGAGACACTCTACCCTCTCTGGATCTTTGGTTCACTCCTTTTGGATCATAGTGGTAAACATGATAGCGTTGGGCTTTGCATCAATGTTGCTTCCCTTTGTCATTCACCATGTCGGTTCGTTGTTGAACATGCATCTGATTCGAAGCCACTCATTTCGACCACCCTGACAGGCGCTTGGCCCGACACTCACTTGTATTGTTGTGGTAGGCCCGCGCTTATGGAATTCACTACACTTTCTGCGTGTCCTTCACAGCCCGCGGTGTTGTTCTTGCTTGTGTCTTTGGCGGGTTGTCTTGGTAGCCATGCCTTAGTTGTCCTTTGTTACGCGCTTGGGGAGCTGCTTCCTTTGTTTTGATTCGCAAATCCAAAGTCTCGCTATTACATTTGAATTTACGCTCAAACTTGGCAACTATCTAGGTATGTTGTACTAAACAAGGAGATGTCGAAGGAACTCATTTCCTCTGAATGTGTCTGTGCGGAACCATTGCGATACTTTTGCTTACCAAATGTTCTTTGGATACGTGCCTGGCACGTGCGCGGGGTATAGGGCAATTCGTTAAGCTCATACACATCTTGATCCCTTTGTTGCCTTGGCCCGTAGTCCCATTGTATGTACTTGTCCTCATAGCTCCCCACGGGATAGTATTGTTCCTTGATGGCCATCTCGAAAATATTCCTGCAGTGGGTGGTGAAAAACGAAGGGGTTACGACTCTCGTCATTTTCTCTTAGTGGGTTTCCACGGTCACCAGCACATGAGGTAGCTTTGAGGCTTGCAAAAGTAATCTTCTCACGTGTGGGAAAAGTCTTGTGAGCAGAAGCTAATCTTTCTATTGTTCATAACCACATCTTTCGGCAGTCTGTACGCATCTATTTGGTGACCCTCAAATGTATGAATGTAAAAATTCCTTGCTTTTTAAGAAGATTCTGCCTCAGGAGGTAGCTCCCAGATGTAGATAACGCCGTTGGACGAGGCGATCGTTCACCCAGAAGGATGCAAAGGATGATTATCCGTATCATCACATTCCTTTGTTTTCGAGGACCTCGGAAATACAGTCGGATCTCCTGCTCCCTCATCTTTCTTTTTCTGTCTGTGGCGTCCATCGGGAGTTTGGCAAAAAGAACGTCTTGCCCAAGGTTCCACCGGGGTCAGGGCCCTAACTCCGCCCTTGACCTGCGTTGGGACATGCAAGAGATGAGAAAAAATGGATGGCTTTATTTTCTTGTCCGGTTATGTAGGAACACAACAAAATGTAAATAACCATAAATACCAGAAACAAGGCGGAAATAGACTTCTTCATTAATATCAAATCCATAAATAATACTACAAACATGATAGAAATAAATATTCAAGGGTGTTGGTAGCAGAGATCTTTAGAAGAGAAAATCATGTATGGTGCCTTGTTCTCTTTGTGAGAGCTGAGGCCTATTTATTATGGAAAATGATGGAAGAACTCTAAACATCTAAAAACCTAACCCTAAAGATCATTGCTACCAAACCATGGGCCTAGTTTGGAGTGAGGTGGTGTTCAACTTCCCAAGGACGTAACCGGCATACTATTTCCGTTTGGGAGCTTCAAATGGCTCGAGGATTCAAGACAGAAAAAGCTGCTAAAAATAATAAGTTTAAGACCAAAGACATTAGTGGGAGCCCCAAGTGGAGATAAAGCGGGTGGCCACCAATATCCACTGAATCGAAGGTATGCTTTGAAGTATTTCTACCATTTATTTGAATCTAGCTGATATATTGCTTAGTACACAAACGTCATGATACTGGTTGGTTAGTTGAAAGCAAGCAAAGGAAACTGGCATAAAAAGGAAGTGGAACATGCAACAATATGTTGGTAAATCACTGGGATCAAACTGAAAAACTATGGACATTCGTACCCAATAGTGTACAAGTATTAATTTCATAGACATGTATGTAGATATGATGGTTTTGAAATGAGATAATACCTTAGTTTAGAACTTCTAATCTCAAGCCTTGCAAAGATGAATTCTTGGGATAGAGGTGCTGTTTAGATTGTGGGAGAAGGGTGTCCCCGTTCCAACTATGGAAAGGTTGACGGATTCTCGAGGATTGTCTGTAGCCGGAGAAGGGAGAAGGTTAGGATGTATTTTTTATCGGTATCATTTCAGGATGAATCGGATGCGCAATGGGGTATTATACCGGAGGCATCAGACGTGTGTGTTTCCTTAAGAGTTGCCATAGCATAGGATTGTAGCGTTAGACGTGGATACGGACTTTGACTTTTGTGATAGATTACGGACTTCTGGGAAGGAGGAATCCCAATATTACTTTGAGGTGGAGGTGTAGCCTTCGAAGTTTCATTTTTGTACATTGACATCATATCTTCCTAGTTGTTGGTTGGGAAAATGTGTATATGTATACTGTGTGTAAATATTGTATCGAACTATTTATAAAAACCTGAACAATATAGTTTATTTGTTGAAGAGAAAATGTATGGTTGGTATAAGTGGTTGTTGTGCCATCTCAGATTTATGACCTATGTTTAGCTCGTTAAATGGTATGTTTTCATATCTTCAATGGTTAGTCTTGTAAATCACATATGAGCTATGTTATAAGCTCCCGCAGACGGAGGTATGTTTTGTTTTTCTTGTTTTGGAGTGTCATTGAACACCGAAGGCAGTCTCTGGAGAGCCTGGCAACAACCACGGTTAAAATCCATGTAAATATATAAGGCTAAGGTCATAGGACACGTATACCAAGTTGAATGGTGGGAAAAACATCTGATAGATTGTCACTTCGGTTTATTATGGCTAAGGAAATTGGCAAAGGAAATGACAAAGGCGTTGGAAAGCCATGGCAGTAATTAAAATTTTATTTGTAAGAAAATAATGGAAAGTAGGAGAAAAGAGAGGCAGAAGGTCACGGGTTGCATGTGGGGGAGGAAAATGAAGGAAAATAATGGGGGTGGAAAATGAGGCCTCTGTTGATAGAAAGGTGCAATAGTGGTTGATATTTTTCTCACACTTATGGCTCTCATTCTATTCTCTCTCTCTCTCTCTCTCTCATACTCTTGGATACTTAGAGTTTTTTTGAATGAATCTTAGAGGAGTGTGGCATACTTTGGATTTAGATGCAGAGAGCCAAAGGAAAGTAGCAGGAAAATACGAGGAGCATAAGAGTTAGCGGCGCAATAAATTTCTTAACTGTAGGTATCAATTCAGTCCTTGGTTTCTTGCTAGTTTTGGCATACTTAACCACGATACATATGAATATGATTATAGTGTCATTTCTTCAAGGTGCTGGATTGCTGGTGGTTGCCTATGCTTATTCTTCCACCAGTGTGTGGTGTTGTGGTTGTTCTGACTGTTTTCTTCTAGTTGGTTTCTCCACGTTCCTTTGGATTGTGGGTTAGTTACTAGTTTCTAGATCCTTAGTTGGAAAAATCTCAGAACTTGGAGAACAATTGTGGGTTAGTTACTAGATGCAGAGAGGCCCTTATTGACCTATGGATTCTAGGTGGGACAGTTAATAGTCTTGGAGCTTTGGTTGGACAAATGCTATGGAGCCCTAGGTGGGTTGAGTTACAAGGCCCAGATCCTTGGTTGGAAAAGCGCTTTGGATCACGGAAGCCTCGAGGTTGGTCACTGATGCAGGAGCCTTGGTTGGACAAATTCTATGGACCTAGGTGGGTTGGAGTTACTAGTCTTGGGTATAGTTGGAAAAACACTGGAGTTCTAGGTGGGTTGAGTGCTAGTACAAGAGCCTTGGTTGGACGAACGCTTTGGATCCGGAAACAGCAGGGTTGATTTACTGATCACAGAGGCTGGTTGGAACAAACGTTAAGACCCTATACTGACTTGGATGGAGAAGCCAATATAGTGATAGTTGTGATGTTAAACGTGAGTGAATCTTTTAGTTAGGAGTTGAGGAATTAGTTTGCTCTCTAGAATCTATCGTTTGGTTTTGATGGATTTGGATTTTAAACAGTTCCACATTCTGCTTGCAGATGTGGAATGACTGTATGGCGAAGTTGGCTTCCTGTCTATAAGTTGGGTCTTTATGGTTAGCAGTTCATTTTGCTTATGACACGTGGGAGCTCTCTGCTAGTTGTTGATGACATCAGTTATATACTGGCTTATAGATCTGTATGTACTTATCATTTATATGTTGCTTATATGTTGGTTATGACTGATTTTTATGATGGTGATAAAGTATGGCTCTCATCATGTTTTGATTCGTAATTAAATGAACAATGTATCTATGCCTAAATATGTAGAAATTTTAATACAGTTATGTATTGCCGGATTCTCTTGATCTAAAAATTATATGCCAATGTTAAATACAAAATCCTTCTACTTAAATCTTTGCGGAAATTTAATCGCCAATTGCAAACACATAAAGAAAAATTAATCACACATAACCATGATGTTTTTTAGGAAACTTAGCTAAAAGCCACTATCATATATTATATATCATGGATCATGAAACAATCTCACTCCCAAAAACTTTCTAATAATCAAAAGGACTCAAATTTTAATACTAATCAAATATACCCTTTATCATACGAAAATTAGCCAATTCATGCACACCCAATCACACTCTACGGCAGCCCCGCCTCCAACACTGATACATTAATTAGTAACCTCTGAATGCATTAATTCTTCCTACCTTATTCAAATCACTCAACATCTCCAATGTGTGTAGTTTGCATGGGTACACCACTATTCTGTGAGATGGACAATTTGTGCTTTCATATATCTCTAAAGCTGAGTCTCCACTCGGTCGACATTGATGTAGTTATGATGGTAATATTCGATTGTAGAATCCTCCCATGTGAATTAATTTTAATATTTAATTCACTAATCTCTCACTAGTGTATTTTAGTTACAACTAGCAAGTGGGGTTAACTCATGTTGAAATTAAACTACTTTCTTCCCCTCACATAACACATCCCAACTCTCTTACAACTTTGTATACTTGTTTACAATGAAATTCACCCTTCTTCACAACCAACCTTAGAACTGCATAATTCCTTCGGTTAAGCACAGTTTTTCTCGATTTAAAATCAAATGCCAGAAAATGAATTCATCTTTATTTGTCTAACTATTAATAAAAATCTCATGTAATGAAAAGACATACATTCTATTGCCAGAACATCACGATCACAAACAGACTTACTTTATACATTTAAAATAAATTTCCATCTATGAATGAATTTTCTCAACCATCTATAAATATATATATGCAATAAAATTTTCTCTGTTAAAAATACCCTGATCACACCTAAAGTAATATATGTGGGTCCACCTAAGTGTAGAGTGCCAGTACTGCTAGGATGAGATGTTGTTTCCGGATGCCAATTTCAACGTTTCTTGTGCAATGTTAACCTCCCTCCTCTATTGAGAAAGGAATGTCTTTGCATGAGACATGCAACTCCATTACATTAAATACCTTGTACACATGCTTGTATTATCCTTCTCCCTTACCACAACTCTGTATACACTCCCTTCTCTATTAACTAGCATACATGCTGCCTTCTCCCTTCTCATGAATAGCCTCTGAGCAAATGAGAAAACGTATAATGCATTTGTCATCAAAGTCTTCTCACTGCAGTCGTCCCACCAACCTCTGATGCTCTTTAGGAACCACTACAATGTTGACCTGCGCATCCACATGCCTCTTGCCTGCAAGGTCCTAGCCTCAGATCAGCGTTCAGGTATACGCCTTGTCACTTTGATTTCATGTCCTCCCAGACATCTGGCTGCCTAATCCAAACGTCTGCAAATGCATTGTCTTGTGGAGCTCATATGGCCATGCAAAGTTCAGTCCTGTGAGTCCCTGTCTCAGAGAAATGAATCCCTTATAAATTTTGTAAGATTATCCCGTATGTCGCCACACTCTCACACAGTGGTATGGCGCATGCACTCCTTCTGCCCATGCGGCATAATTTCTCTTTCACATGGCAGGTATACCCTCCATAATCCTCATCTTGTGGTTGCTCCATAGAGTTCCCTCTTACCCTGCATGCAAACACTGCTCCCTCTCAAGCATCAATTGCATGGCTTTCTCACTTTCCAACATGCTGCAGCCAAGAAATCCATCTGTCAAGTTATAGAATTCTTAACTTAGTCAACCTTCTTAGCTTTGCCCAATTGCTTTGTATTGTTAGGAATACTTTTTCTTCACTGAACAAGCATCATAGCCTCTGTCTCCCTCTAACATTCTGGCCAGGAACCACATTTTCTTCAAACCTAGATCATGCATAACATATTTTAAATGAAAGAGTTTGCAGCACATGCCTGCAGCAGCAATGAATTTGTGCGGTCACAGCACGTAAATGATTATGATGCTTAACCTCCATGCTCTGGCTCACAGTGTCTCTCCAAGTCATTAAACGTTTCTTATCTAAATATTTCTTGAAAAGGAAAGCACCACTATCCTGACCTGCAGTCACAATGCACTAGACACCATGCATCGTGTGGAAGATCAGCTCAAAATTGTGGTAAAACCTACCAGCACAGAACACGGCCTTGCTTTGCTATATTTTCTCTTCTTATGTGAACAATTTGTGGCAATATGTCCATACTCATGACAATGAAAACACTAGAAACTTTGTACATGTTGTGCTCATACTTATCTTCCCAAATACAAATTTAGAATGAATTTGAAAACCCTTGCTGCTGTATGGCAAAATAAACACAATCTTCTTGCATCATCATGCTGAAGTGAGAATCCTCTGATGTGTACCAGCACCAATTCCTCCACTGAATCCAGGCCACCGTTGATTCCTAATCAGCATTTTCATGTCCGTTGTGAGTGTTATCTAAGCTGTGCCAACTCTTAGGAGATCCCAAAGGAAACCAGAACTCACACCAAATCATCATCTAGCTCTGTACCTCTCTTTTACTCCCAGCTCATCCTTTCATTGGACAAACTTTGTGTGTCTCTGAGAATAATTAATGGATTCTTTTCCCCATCTTGATCCTTTGGTGCTACATCATGTTTTAATTCTGGTGCATTTCTTGCTTTGGAAAAAGATCCATTAAAGCCTTCCACATAGCATATGGAGTGAAAGGCACCATGAAAACTTGAGACAATGTGGTCTCGTACCTTCCAACATAATCCTCCTCGCCCTTGCTACTTTCTCTATTTTATATAATCAGTAATGTAACATCATTGAAGTGGGCTTAGAACCATCATTGTAAATGAAATTCATTCAACCATGTCTTCAACACAGCCTCATCTAGTCCTTCACCCACAATGTTCATTTGAATTACCTCCATTACTCCTTTACAAATATTATTTTCCTTTAAATCATTTCAACATCTTCAGATTGCTTTAAAGCAAGTTTCAATTGTTTCATAACTAAACTTAATACTACTTCCATGTGCAAATCTTCTTTGCTCTAATACCATGTAGAAAATTTTTAATACAATTATGTGCAGAGTTATGATCTAACAATTATATGCCACTATTAATACTAATCCCAATACACTTAAATATTTATAAATTTAATGGCAATTGCAAACACATGAAGAAAAATCAATCACACATATAACATATGTTTCTTACAGGAAAGCTTAAAAGTAAAAACCCCACTATCATATATTATGTATATATCATGGATCAGGAAACAAGCTCTTACAAAACTCTAATCCAAGAGCTCTAAATTATAACTTCTTCATCGTTTTAAAATTATTATACATGCACAAAAATTGGCTATCTGTACCAATTTACGCCTCTGACTCATCTGCCTACTGTAATCCATGATGGTCCAAACCTCTGGACAGTATATTCTGCTTTGCCTTGACTATGCAATACTCATATGCATCTCCAATGTGTGTGGTTGCATGAGTGCCTCCCTCTAAGGTCACAACGGATAATTGACTATCACTACCTATCTAAGCTGAATTCTCCCTTCAGATCGACATACATGCTATAACAGTATTCTTCTAGTGTCCATGTTTTGTCATTTAATAGATAAAGAACAAGACAACATCTTAATCTTCAAAGTTCTGGAGATCTAGTCTCCTGTTCTAGAGGGATCTCTCCATCTTACACAAAGATTTATCTTGTTGTGCTTTAAATTATGATTTATTCAGTTATTCAAGTAAGATGTTTTATTTTGATTGAGTTGATTAGACCCACTGAAATTATGAAAAGGTCTAGGAAAGATAGATAGAAGGAAATATCACAGTTCATTGAGTAATGAATCCATTCAAATTAGTGACAACTCTTGAAGGAATGCTATAGGATTATCAAAGAACTAAAATCTAACTTGACCACATGATCCTTTTTTATTTTAGGTAAATGAACATTAATAGTTTGGAAAAGAGAAGTTTAATTCTCAACTAAAGGGAAACTTGAAAGACATAACTCAGCTTAATAAAAAATATTTGATAGACAAGTAACCATAAATTCTACAAACATTCTTTAAGCAAATAATGGCTTTAGGAATAACTTTTTAAATAAATCTAAGATTAGAACTCCCTATATCCTCCAAAAGATTTTATTTTTAAAGTTAAAACATAAAAGATTCACTAATAGTTTTCATTCATAGAAGAGGGAACACCTAAATAACATCTATGCTTACAACTATAAAGACCTTCAAAACAATTGTTCATGCAATGGCAAAGGGTAAGATCAGAAAAGCCGACCTCTTTGATTAACTTAAAAAAATGGTATTTCAAGGGGGAGCCAATATGGCACAAGTAGCAGGACAAACGGAAGAACCATAAATCATCATTGGCTCCAATAAATCGAGCATATTATACAGAAATAAACAAGCATGAGCCCAAAGAAAGCTTAAAGCCCTAAAATGCCCAATGAAGAAAACATAAAACGATGAAGAATGACAGATCTAAGGTGTACCAGGGAAGTCTGTTTCTTAGTCTAAGGCTTTCAAACCCTCTTTTGTATTAAGAAATTATGGAACTATAATGAAAACAAGAAGAGAAACATAAAACAATTGATACTATATGATAAACTCATGGATCAATGATAGAGCTGAAGATAATATATGACGTCATTGAGATAATCAAACTCATTTGACTTTCCTTCAACAGACTTATACATATTCTTTGAAGAAGTTCAATATTACAACTTGTATTCAACAACAACCAACAACCAGCCTCACTCATCTTCTGCGAGAGATGTTGCAGAAGGATGAGGAGAAGATAAATAAAAGATCTCAAATATAATTAATACGGGGATTAAATGACTTCTTAGCTTTTGAGGAGCTCGATGAAGAAGTTTCGGGTGTTTCTACGGCTGTTAAACGTGCTACAATAAATATCAAAGCTTGATGGGAGCTTTGTTGACTTTGAGGACTCTTGCATAATGTGGAGTGTTCTCAAATCTTGTGCCTTCAGATTTCTGTGTGAATTAACTGCAGTAGTCTTTAGATGAATCTCTCTTTAAACAACAGCGACCTCCTTGTTTGAAGATTTGAGGCAGCAGTGGCTGCTGTGGTAGGCCCGAGGAATCGGCCCAAAATGCGGTGGTGGAGGTCCTTTACGTGAATCTTTTTGCGTTTTCTATTAATTCTGTTCTAATTTGGGGATTAGGCTTTGATGTTACAATCTTGGCGAGTAATCCCAAATGCAATCTTCTATTTTCAGATCTCTTGTAGAGACAATGTTCAAAAACGATCTATTCTTTATTATCTATTAGAATAGAATGACCTGTCTTGTCGATGTACGGGGTAACGCGGGGCTATTTTACGTGTTATAAGAGCAATTTTGACAAATTAGTGAATTCAACCACATTGAATGGTTTCCTTTAGTAGCTCGAAGACGAACGTCTTTCACGGTCCCAGCCTTCCTTCATTGTGGAGTGGAAACCATTAAAATACATAACCTAAAAACGTTAAATCTGCATTTTAAGGTTCCATTTATAGAAGGTGAGGAAGGAGCGCCCTTGGATTGAATCTGGACACGTGGATGGTCCCGGCCGGATTTAATCGAGTCACAATCGTAGGGAAGAAAATGGATGCGATTGAAAAACTCAATGCGATTAACGCAGCAGATCGGGAGGGTCAAAGAAGCGATTGTGGTAGGTCGATCTCGCCGAGATCAACGCGGTGGAGGATGGATCGGGGTACGATCGGGGAGCAAACAAAAAATGTATGCGATTGAAAAACTTCGGTCACGATTGCGCGATGGAGGTCAAAGCGATTGGTGATGGCCAGTCGATCTAAAAACGAGATCCAACGGTGGGCAATGAATCGGCGGGTTTGAGAAACGATGGAGAGTGAACTCTGGAAATCCAGAGAATGAGGCAGATTGGATTTTGAAGGCATGGAGGAGATCAACGGTGGACAATTGTGAGGATAAACAGACGGGTAGCTCCCCCCCACCCGCCTTATCTGGTCGGCAACATTACGTGCGGTGAAATCGCAGTACGATAGAGCGATGACCGTTTGATCGGTGTAATCCTTGTGAGGATGGTTACAAGGTAAATATGAAAACCCATATAATATACAAAAAATAAAGCTTTTAATATAAAACAAGAGTTTACATGGATCGAAGTGAAATATTATGAAATATGAAAGAGAGCGCCGTTAAGAATGCCGGATATCATGAAACATGATGAGCCCAGGGCTTTATACCTGCCAGGCCGTCTGTATTCCGGAACATTAAAACCGGTCTTTCAATCAACCCATTGTAAAAACTCCGATTGCGATTGCGCGATCT
Source organism: Pinus albicaulis (assembly GCA_034641835.2). Classification (NCBI taxonomy): domain Eukaryota; kingdom Viridiplantae; phylum Streptophyta; class Pinopsida; order Pinales; family Pinaceae; genus Pinus; species Pinus albicaulis. Next base: position 83,087 of record JAXQQM020082439.1, read on the forward strand.
GTTTTGATCTACCCAGTAAGTAATTTCAACATGTGACTTAAGTTTTTAACTAAAACTTTGGAAAATTAGGTTTAAGCCTTACAAAGTAGAGTTTTTAAACAGATGGAAGGAAGGAAACTCATAAAAATGGCAATTTTATGGAAAAAGGAATGAAAATGAAGGTTAGTTTGAGTGGAAAGGAGAAAAAGATGGCTGCACCAAAGCTGATCACTCACTTAGAATCTGACCATAAATTTTTGGTATAAAATGGAAATAGTAGTGAATATTTGGACGGAGAACGGAGTTTTCAAAGGGACCTTCAAGAGCCAACAATTTTAGTGACTCTTTGTTCCTTCTGGAGGCTCAAAATGCTTAGCCACCTTTTTGAGTATAACAAAATATTATAGGTGGCTAACGGTGGCTCCACCCCAGGGATGATGTCTCTTCATGAAGGTATCAAGAACTTAAGACTTGGATTCTCTTGGGAAGTTGACTTGTGCACGATCCATTGGGTTGTTTTTCCTTTGCGAGATAATCTTCTGAAACATGTTGGCATTACATGAAAACAATGGACCTTTATCAGCTAAAACTTTCATACCTACCCAATCCTAAGATAACATTTTTTCTTCATTCATGATACATGATTAGCAAACTCTTACCTGTAACATTTATTCACGAAAACGGAAAATTAAATAAATTCTGCTATATTCTCACATATGGAACTTAGATTAAGCGGACAAGCCTCAGAGATATTTCTCTACCTAATCTGCGTACGATTTGGGATTAAGGCGTATCATTGAGACTTTCATTCTCTACTAAATTCTACACCAGCAGTACTTAAAACGATCAGAGTCAAGGTCATTGTTTGACTTGCTATGATCTATGACACATAAAACAAATTTGCACATAGATTATTATTTACGAAAAAAATTTAAAAAATCAAAATGGAAGGCTTAAGATGCGAAAGTTTCTCATCATGACCTTCTCTTTTCTTCACAACTCTTTGTTTTTGCTTTTGTTTGGTAACATCTCTTGTTCTGCGATTAAGATTTTGGGCAAATTAGAACCGATTTTTCTCTTTTTTAAAACCAGAAAATAAAACAATTTGATCATCTCTCTCTTCTGAAGGCTTTGGTTCGGATTTTGAGTTTGTTTTGAACCTTCAGAATTTCTATCCCTATTATCTTGACATAAACTTCAAGATTGAAACCCAGTTTGGGAAAGTAAGAATTCCTACCTATCCATGGTAATTTAAAGCCTAATCGTCGAAGGGATGTGATTTGACTAACCCCAGTAATACTTTGAGAGTGACGTTTGAAGACTTGCACACTTTCGAATTTGTTTCTCTTTTTTGGCATGAGACTGTATTTCTTGTTTCATTTACGCCTCTTTTCTTTCTTTTTCTTTGTTTTTAATTTTTTATTTTTCATCAAAGTAGAAAAACAACAAGTATGACATGCTCGGAAGCGAGCTTTATTGACATTTCTATCTAACCTATTCTAAACATGGAGTATTCACATTGAACTATCATATGATACAAAAGTGCCAAGTAAGCCAAGCGGAGATAATGTCAGGAGAAGAAGAGAAACTCTCGGCCTTGTCAGGAAGGTATCTGCATGATTATATTTTGAAGATTAACCTTTAATATCAAGGCTATCTGGAAAGTGTAACACTATGTCTGGCTCTTGCTTGCAAGGGTCAACATTTGATAGTTTGAGGCAGTTGGAGACTTCCACACACTTTTCAGATGTGAAAAGATGGGAAAATTCTCTCCTTTTGAAAAGTACCCTCCATGTCGGTAGATTGTCTGGCTTCAAGACCTACACGGCTTTGAGGCTTACCTCATTTCAATTTTCATGGGAAACTTAAATCATGCTACTTTAACAATATAGGCTAATGAAATATTTTCTTTCTCTAAACACATGTTTGCTTCGATATAAATTCGGGAGTCTTTATATGACAGTTAATAATTGAAAGGGAAAGTTTCTTCTTTGAGAAGATATTTATCATCCCATGACAGACAGTCTTCTATTTGTTTTCTCCTTCATCTTCATCATCCTGCGAGCCCCGGAGGACTCATCACTGTGTAAACGGTATTGTCCCTCTTGTATGCAGTAAGCTACGGATTTTAGTGGGCCAGATTGTGAAAGAGTTATTGTATCCTTAATGAAGTGTGTTAATGGTTTCCCTCATGAAAAATTCTTCATTTCTCTTATCTTCACCCATGTGAGTTAGAGTTCTTGATTGATTATGTAAAAGCCATTCATGATGGAACCCAAAGGATGATTGCGGCTTTCAAGTGATAGTGAAACTCTTGCCGCCAATCAAATGGTTGTCCTACATGATTAGTTTACGCTTGGAAATCATCATCATCCTTAAAATGATTGAAGTTTGAAAAGAGTTGTGGAATAAACATTTTAAAACAGTCAAACATATTGGGATATAAGTAGGTCCTTCTTCATTGTGATCTACAAAGAACTTTCCGAATCCAGGTACAATAAAGTTCTCTATATGAATGGAGCAAGTGTTTGTTTTGCCAAAAGTTTATTGGCCCATTTATAAATACTGCGATTTCTATTTCCTTCTGTTAAAGGGGAAGATGTTTCCATGTCCCTTTGAACGAGTACAACAATTCTCCGTCTCTTGCAAAAATGCAGTTTAATTTGAATATCACTGACCCATTATAAGGATGATGAATCATCTTGGTGAGTTTTCGGGGATATCTTGAGGGACGTCCCTTATTTCTTAGATCATCTCTTCCTCAGCGATTCATCTATATTCTTAAAAATTTCGATAGGAGATTAAACTCATGAATGGTTTGTTAGAAGATCTTGAGGATCGCATCTCTTCCAAAGCTTCCTCATTATCTGTAATGTGTTGGGTGATGTTTCGCGATGGATCTTCATCTGAGACACACCATGATAATGGGTAGTGTTTTCTTTATAGTTCTCATAGAACACATATTCTCTAGGTCTCTTAGGAAAACAAACTACTAGATCTTAAGCATTCATACCAATCCCTAGCACTTTTACTGCTAATGTTAACATGAACATTTTCATTGAGTCTTGATGGCATTTCAACTTTCAACCATCTATATGTATATGAGGTACGGTGGGATATTTATGACGAGGATCATCTAAACTTTTCGCCTTGAAAGTAGACGGGTTGTCATCCCCGTTACAAGGCATCTTGTGTGGAAACCCGGGGATATGATCTCTACTCATTGGGGGCATATCTTCGTTGTATTCTTGGAATCATGTTTGTAAATCAAGAAAGAGGTCCTTGTGTCTAGTCATCAGTTCGAGTGTTCCTACAGTGGATTCATTTGGTATTATGGGAGTTTCGAGTGTGGAGTCGCCGAGTCTGGAAGATTTTTAGCTCGTAAGGAGGTAAAAGGTTTTATGGTCCACCACCATGTTTTTCTTGTAGAGCTGCAAGATTTTTAGGAACTAAATTAGCTCTCAAGGGTGATCCCCAATAGTTGAAAATTTAATCTTAGGAGAACTTCCCTAAGGATGCTTTTCTGAGTTATCTACTATCTCGGGTGGATTAGAGATTGAGATTGGCTCTAGTGTGAATCTTTCTAGAAGCCATATGCGTATTTTGAGACCCAACTAATAAGAAAAAGTTTAGCCAAGTATGACAATCTTTGAGGGGTTAACTAAATACATTTTACACAAATCTTAATCCTACGAGTCCTCTATTTGAGTTTTGAATGATATTATATGGCCAATGGGGTTCTTTATTAGGTCTTAAGGTCTGCTAAGGATTGTGGAGTCGCCAGTGGAAGTTTTTAGCTCTAAGAGGTAAAGGTTTTATAGTCCCTTCTTGATGTTTGGTATGAAGCCAAACTTGAAAGATATTTCAGGTTTCGGTTGTTTAGGTTTTATGGTTGAGAGAGTGTTCTAGAGTCGATTTTTGCACTTAGCTAAGGTGTTCAAACAAACGGAGGTTATCTTGTTTTAGTAACCGTTCCTTTGAAGAGGTTTGGTAAGGCTTCCAAGAATCCCTAAGGGTTCCTTAGTTTTTGATGCGATTTGATTAAGTCCTATCATAATTACCATTTGTTAGGTAGTTCTTGAAGAAAGTTACTTATGTTATCTTGGACCCTAAAAGTTTAAAAGGTTTTGAAACCTCTAATTCTTAGTAGATGCAAGTGATCGCCATTAATGAAAATTTGGTAAAGGCGATGGGGTATTAATAATCACTAGATATTCTTTAATAAGGGATTTTTGAAGTCTAAGGGGAGTATTTGGATTATTCGACTCGGAAGCGTCCAAAAATAGATACGCCATTATATTTGTGTCCGTGTTTTGATAGTTGTAAAATCAAGGTCATTGTATCGAACCAGTCTTTAGAGTTCCGAGGATCTAGTCCCTGTTCTCGAGAGAGGGATCTCTCAAATATTTGTTTAAAAGTTGTATCTTGTGTGCTTTGATTATGGATTTTAAGACTAGTTATTAAGTGCGGATGTTTTGTTTGGTTGGGTTGAGTTGATACTGTAGACATAAAGGTCTAGGAAAGATAGACGAGAAGGAAATATACGGTTCATTGGGTAATGGAGTCAAAATAAGATGTTGACAAACTCTTGAAGGGATATGGGATATCAAAGGGCAAATCGAACTTGGCCACATGATCAGCACATTTTTAGGAGATGAAGTGAACATTAATGATTTGGAAAGAGAAGTTTAATTCTCAACTAAGGGAAACTTGAGAATTTCTTTCAAGCAATAAAAATATTTGATAGACAAGGCTAACCATAAATTCTACAAACATTCTTTAAAATGCAAATATGGCTTTAAGACAACAGAAATGAAATCTAAGATTCGGGGAACTCCCTATTTCCTCAAAGATTTAAAAGGATTTAGAAAACATAAAAGATTCAACGATATTTGCATTCTTCAGAAGAGGCAACACCTAAAATAACATCTATGCTTCTGAATACAACAAAGACCTTCCAAACAATTGTTACATGGAATGGCAAAGGGTAAGATCAAAGCAGGCCTCTTTGATTAACTTAAAACAATGGTATTTCAAAGAGGAAGACTTCAATAACAACTTTCCAAGTGATAGAGAAGACAAGCGAGGAGAACCATAAATCATCTTTGAAACCAACCCATTCGAGCTATTATAGAAATAAACAAACTTTATGAACTAAAGAGAGCTTAAAGCCCTAAAATACTTCGGCGAGAAGAAAACATAAAGCAGTGAAGGACGAACAAATCTAAAGGTGCTTCGAGTCATTCTTATTCTAAAACTTTCAACCCTCTTTGTAATAAGAAGATGCAGAACCATAATGAAAACGGAGAAAACATAAACAGGTTAAGATAACTACCCAAACAACCATAGCTCATGGATCCAATGATGACAGCTACAGAAGTTCAACATATGGCAAGCATCATCAGGACATCAAGACAATTTGTTTTCCAACTTCAGACTTGTATATTTATTTGAGAGAGTTTCAATATTACAACTTGTAATCAAACAACAACCAACAACCAACACCTCACTCATCTTCTGCGAAGTATTTATAGAAGGATAGGAGGCGAGATACGATAAAAGATCTCAAATATAATTAATATAGAGTTAAATGACTTCTTGTCTTTTTGAGGCTCTATGAAGAGAAGTTCTGAGTGTTTCTCTATGTGCTTGTTTTACAATAAATATTAAATGATGAGACACCTGTTGACTTTAATTACGTGAGGCTATGCAAGGATATTTGTCGCGTGGTTTCTGTGTGGAATTAACTTCTTGGCGATCTTTGAAATGAGATATTTCTTTAAACGCAACTTCGGCCTACATTTGAAGATTGAAACAATTAGCTCTGTGGTAGGCGGGAATCAATTCGCCCCCAAAGATTCGACGGTGGAGGTCAACGCTGCCTTTTTGATAGATCTTTTGATTTTCTATTAATTCGGTGCCTAATTTGGGGGATTAGACTTTTGATATTCAATCTTAGCCGTAATTCACGCAAATACGTAACTATTTTCAATCTCCTGTGTTGTCTTCAAAGACGATACTCTTTGCTTGTGTTACGGAATAAGAACAATGTCTTCAATCAATGTCTCGGAATTTGCATGAATATTTCTGATGTTATCAACGCTTATGAAACATTGACAAATTGACCAATTCATCTGTGTCTCGTTCAACTAGTATAGAAAACCTGAAGCATCCTCAGTCCGACAACCATTATTCGATTAATCGGCTAAAATACATAAACACAAAACAATTAAAAATCACAATGTTTTGGTTCATGCCGAAAGCGGAAAGACGCCGTTGGATCTGGACACGTGGGCAGTCCAGTTTGATGCAGGGTAAGCGGCGTCAGCAGGAGAGAAAGAGTGGGTGGAAAACTACGATGCGATTGCGCGTCGGGAGGGTCAAAGCGATTGAGCAATGACCTCGATCTAAAAACGAATCAACGGTGGAAGATGGATCAGAGGAGATGTAATCGGGGAATAGGCATAAAATGTATGCGATTGAAAACTCCGATGCGGTGCGCGTGGGGAGAGTCCAAAGTAGTGAGCAATACATGCCGATCTAAAAATGAGATCAACGGTGGCGATGGATGGCAGGTTTGAAATGGGCCAGTACATTCTGACGGAGGAATGAGGACCGTTGGATTTTGGAAAGCTGAGGAGGAGATCAACGGTGGACAGTTAATCGGGGATCGGCAATCGGGGTGAAACAAACGCATGCGATTAAACATTCAGTGGTTGCGTCATCGTCTGCGATGGACGATGGCCGTTTGATCGGTGTATGATCAACGACGAGTGGATTTTGGAGTGGAGCGGCGAAACCCTTATAATATACGAAAAACCGAAGTTTGATATAAAACAGAGAGTTTACATGGATCGAGTGGGAATATTTATATGTGAGGAAAAGGAAAGCCGATTAGGGCCACAGGTGTATGAAACATGATAGGCCGGGGCTTATACACAACAAGGGCAAATCGCAATCGAACATTCGGGCCGGTCTTTCAATCCAGCCCATTGTAAAAACTCCGATTGCGATTGCTTGATGGAGTCTTATGATCTTTGAATTAAAGTATTTCAACGTGTGACTTAAGTTTTAACTTAAAACTTTTGGAAAATTATGGGTTTAAGCCCTTACAAGAGTGGGTTTTATAGATGGAAGAGGAAACTCATAAAATAAGTTTAATGGAAGAAGAGGTGAGAATGAAGGTTAGTTTGTAGGCATGGTTGAGGAGGAAAAAAGATGGCTTTTAGTGATCTTTCACTTGGAATCAGCAAATTTTTAGTATAAAATGGAAATAGTAATGAAGATTTTGGATAGAAACCTGCAAGAGGTTTCAAAGAGAACCCTTCAGAAGCCAACAATTTTCAGTGACAAACTTTGTTCATGAGGGCTCAAAAGTCTTAGCCACTTTTGGTATAACAGAGAAATATTATAGGTGGCTAAACAATAGTAAATCTTCGGTTGCATGTGAGATCACTTCATGTGAGTAAAATTTAATGTTTAATTCTTGATCTCTCACTAGTGTATCTTTAGTTATATTCCAGCGCAGCTAGTTTAACCTCTTTCATAAAGTCCAACTCATATATCCCCCATTTCTTTTATCCAGCTCTATTACCAATTGTGTATATTCAGTTCTGTGAAATCCACTTGTAAACCCATAAACCAACCTTAGAACTCATCATTCCTTTAGTTAAGCGGTTACCACATCAGTTACGCAGAAATCATGTGCTTCAAAGGAATAGGTATTATTCATTGTCTAATTATGATTAGAATAATAATAATCGACATACATTCTATTGCACCACAAATACGGTCTGCAGAACAAACCCTTTCTTCATTTAAAACAAACTCTGCATCATAAATGTAGAAATTTGCTCAACCATCTATACCTGGACTCACTTTATAAATAAAATTTTCTCCACCATTCTAAAAATAGACATACACCTAAAATATTTCTATTTGGCCCACCTAGTGTAGGTGCTTAATTTTTATTAGGATCGAGATGTTGTTTCGGGATGCAATTTTTTTGTTTCTTTAAATTTCATTTAAGTGTCAGGCTTTTATAGTTAATTTGATGTAGCCAATAATGCTTCTTAGCGATTCTCTGAGATAAATACATTAGGTTACTGCAATGCATCCTTGTCTGTGTTACTTCTTGAAGATTGCATCCTTGTGGCAATGTTTGATGAAATGTCTATCATGTTTAGTAGAAGTCCGATCAAGTCTTTGTTAATCTTGCTTTTGCACCATTGTTTTCGTTGTTATATTTCATTTCGGAACTTGTCATTGAGTTTGGGTATGACATGGGCTTTGGGCACCGAAAAAGTGGCTCAAATCTTGGGGACATTGGCACGATTATGTGGGAAAAATTCCTTGAACACATACATGCATATGTTATTAAATTATCCATAGCCTCCGGGGAGAATCATCCATGCACATGTGTAGAGGTATACAAGGGTTTAAAGGTAAAAAATATCGATTAGGATACTTTGGATTTGGAGCAAGAAGGCAAGGAAAGGCGGAGAAGCGCGGGGAGGCATCGGGATCAACGACTACCTGGGTACTTTGCGGGTATCTGGTATATGTGGTACAGCCTGACAGAATTTTTCATGCATAGCACATACATGTGAACAACCAATTATAATATTTCATTGGCATGGAGGATTTCCTTGATTAACCGGTGGATTTTGCTAACCTTGTCATTTCTTTTGGATAGCCATGATATTTGTCAGGTTTTAGTTTCATTGTTTGTCTTCTAGTTGGTTCTCATCATTTGGTTGTGTTTGTAGGTTGAGCTACTAGTTCATATCCTTTTAAAGACTCCATCATTAGATGTTAAGCCTCTGAAATATCTTATTTATTATTTTATTATTATTCTAAACTCCTCTCTTGACTTCAACATAAGTGACTTTTTAATTTAATTTTTATTTCACCCAAGTCATAAGCCTTTTTCACTCCAGTCAGTCAACTACTGCACTTACTAATATCATTTTTAATACGGGAAAATGGTAAATCGTTCACCATACTATCTACGGCCACTAGAAGTCACTACAAGCATCCCATCTTATATATCTTCTCATTACGGTTCCAGAACCTAGTACATGACAGAGAATTCTTCCATCAAATGTACTCTTGGAATGCCGCCTCAGACACGTCTCAGTCAGTGAGTCAAACCCATTAATGCTTACACTGAGTTGTAGGAATGCAACATAATGGAGAAGGAGCTGTGGGATTTATGGTCATGGTGGGCGGTCCATCAGTTGCATAAAAATCCCTCAAAATCTATAAATTTATGATGACATATCTTGCTCTATGGCCTAGCCATCACACATTGGAAACTCATCTGGATGTACTATAAGAAAGGCCAAAATGGGACATGATAGAAGCCTTGTATCAAATTTTGTACACAACTCCAAAGCTCTATTGAGTTTTGGGTACAAATTCATATACGAACTTTGATGTCATCATGATTTAGTTTTTAGAAATAAAAAAGTTGGGTAATGTTTGTACTAAGTGTCAAATTTGTGAATAACTTGATGGAATTTTAAATGGTTTTGGTGCATGAGTATTTGATTTTCAATTTAAATGTTTTTGGTCATATCGTATTTTGATTCCTGTATTTTATTAGGGGTTTTGGGATCATGTTAATGTGAGGAGATTTTGTGGAACATGAGTAGGATTATTATTCTTTGTGACAACAAATATTATTGAGTTCGAAACATAATTCATACCATGTTATTATGATATATAAATGAAAATTATTCATATGAGTCTTCATTATTGCTATCAAGTGTATATGGTTTGCATTAGTATAAATTAGTTGTTTTGGTGAGTGCATTCTTTGTGTTTCCCACAAATTATGTTGGAAAGTAGTAAAGTTTGTTAATTTCATTGACATTCTTTCGAAAGGATAAATTATAAGCAAAGAAATAGAAATGTGAATTATATGAAATACAAAGGGTTATGGGACTTTGGGCGGAGAACCCTCTACAACCCAATACGGGGGATAGTTATCCTCTTAACAGGAAGTTATATTTACAAACACTCAAAAAGAAGGTATAGTAAATAGATAAAAATATAAAATAAAAGCGAGTAGGTATAGTAAAAATAAATAAAACCTCTTTATATTTAAAGAAAGCTTAAAAAAGATGTTTTATTAAGGTGAAGCCTATATTAAATACCATGAGACAAATTATTATTAATATAATATATTAAATATATACATATTTTATAAAAGAATTATGATTAAATAAGTACATATAAAATAGTTATATAGGCCAAATTATTATTAATATCATGCAAAAAAAATATTATTAACCCTAATATTAATATTAAAATATTAATAATATTATTATTAAATATAATATTAATATTATTAAATATAACTTTGGATTAATACGTATTAAATTTATGTGTGTGTGTGTGTGTGTATATATAATATATCATGATACATGTCACTCCACAGGTATATATGGAGGGAGAAAAAGATATAGAGTGATAGAGGGTGGAGACATACCCGGGAGTGATAAAGGAAAGTAAATCCCTTTAAAGGAGAGAAGGAGGGACAGAAGGAGAGAGAGATAGGGAGAAGGAGTGAGAGAGGGAGTGAGAAGGGTAAGGAGAGGGAGGGGAGACGGAATGGGGAGAGAGAGAGAGAGAGGGAGGGAGATAGTGAGGGATTGGAAAGGGGAAAGAGAGAGAGAGAGAGAGAGAGAGAGAGAGAGATGGGGAAGAGAGAGAGAGTGGGAGAGAGAAAGGAAAGAGAGGACGGCGGGGAGGGAGGGGAGTGATAGAGAGGAAGATGGAGTTGGAGGGAGGGAGGGAGAGAAAGAAAGGAAAGACATAGAGAACGAAATTTCTGGAGAAAGATGGAGAAGGTGTGCATGTTTTGAGGTAGATAAAGATACAAATAAAGAGATGAAGAGAGAGAGCGTGGCAAATGGAATGGAGAAAAGTGTGTATGTTTGGGAGGTGGGAATATACATATATTAAGATAAAAGAAGAGAGATGGAGAGAAGGTGGGATATAATAACTACAAGTTGGATGGTTAAGATAAGTGAGAGAGAGGATGTGAGAGAGAGTGAGAGGAGGGATGGGAAGGAAGATGGATTTGGATGGGAAAGAGAGGGAGGTAATAAGAAAGACATAGAGAGATATAGAGAGGATAGCAAGAGGAGGAAGAGAGAGATAGAGAGCGGGGAGGGAGAGAGGGAAGATAGAGATATAGATGGAAGTTGAAGAGAGAGAGATGGAGAGAGGAGGAGGGAGAGAGATAGACAGAGAGGTGTGGAATATGGAGTGAGAGAATGTGTGTGTTGGGGTGAGATAGAGAACAAAGGAGGAGAGATGGATAGGGAGATAACAGATATAGATGGAGGGGAGAGAGGGAGAATATTTCTTGCACACTAGATGCATTGATTTCAATGTAGATGGTGATCTATAATCTGTTGATTGCTTTCAATAGATTCATTGATTTTAATGTAGATATTGGTTTTTAATGATATTTGGTTTCTTGCACTAGATGCATTGATTTCAATGTAGGCAAATTTCATCTATTTGATTTACTAAATACATTGATTTCGGAGTTAGATGGTGATTTCTAATCCTATTTGATTGCTTGCACTAGGTACGTTGATTTTAATGTATATGTTGATTTTGTAATTATATTTGTTTGCATGCATTTCTATTTGATTACTGCCTAAATGCATTGATTTCGGTGTATATAGTGATTTCTAATCCTGTTTGATTGCTTGCACTGTCATTGATTTTAGTGTAGATGTTCAGTTTCTAATCCCTGTTCTGCCACCACCGCTAGATACATTCATTTGGTGTAGATGTTGATTTCTAATCCTAATTAATTAATTGCACTAGATGCATTGATTTCGGTGTAAAAGTTGTTTGTAATCTTATTTGATTGATTGTAGTAGATGCATTGATTTCAATGAAGATGATTCTAATCTTGATTATTTGCTTGCATAGTACTGCATTGATTTGATGTAGATGGTGATTTCCTAATCTATTTGATTGCTTGCTACATCATGTGATTTCAATGTAGATGTTGGTTTCTAATCTATTTTCTTACTTGCGCTAGATGCATTGATTTGAGTAGAATGTTGATTTCTAATCTATTTAATTACCTTTACATTAGATGCATTGATAATGTAGGATTGTTTTTCTAATCTTATTTGATTTCTTGCATTAGATGCATTGATTTCAATGTAGACATTGATTTGATTTGATGTAATTGGATGCATGATGGTACATTAGTTTTAAAGTGATTGGATTAAGAGCGTGCATTGATTTTAGTGTAAGCACAAAAAAATTGTGTCAGTCATGTACATTGGTTTCGTGTTATAGAAGTAATTTAACCTATTATTGTTGGAGCAAGAGAGACAGACAGTGTTTTCAACATATCGAGCTAAGTTACCCAAATGGTTCTGATTTCATTTATGTTTTCATATAATCCAATATGAAGAATGACAGCTCTCTAACAAGTGTAATAAGAATAGTAGAAAAAAATGGTTAGGGTGATCACAATGAATATTTGTAATTGACCCATTCTTGTTATTCACATTTTCTATCATTCAACACTATTGTCACTTTGCATTCAAAATTGTTATTCCATCATTTTTCATCATTAAAGTTGTCAACTATGTTTTATCATCTCTATACAAACTAAGGTAACTAAAGAAAAATTTAAAATTAAAAATGACCAAGTTAATCTTGAACACATATTGCTTAATATTTAAAATGATTATATTAATATGAAACATATTTACATATTATTGATAAAAATTAATCATATCTTGAAATGGAATTTTCCTTGGTCGCAAATGATTAGACTAACCTAGATCCATCTCTTAACTCTCGATCTATCAAACACCGGAAGGGATCAAATCTCTCCAAGGTGCAATCTTTTCCTCAAGTTTGCAATAAAAAAAAAAGGTTTGCACCTCGAGGTGATTCCTCTCGGCAGCTGATAAATCTAGAATTAAGATGGATCTAAGTAGTCTATACCAAAGACAAATGTTTTGTGAAACAAATGCAAAGCTAACCAATAGGGATTGTTAATTCCATTGTGAGAAAAATAGTATAGCCGATTCACTAATGTATCAAAGTCGGTAGTAGCTTGTCACAAAACTCTAATGTTGGTAATTTGTTTGTCGAAAATGCAAGAACAATTGAGGTGAGGACTCGTAGGAAGACTTTATTTTTCCCAATCGGTCGATGTGATGACTTCTTAGAGAACTACTTTGTTGTTTTCAGTTGGAAAGGTAGGCATTCAAGTTAATTTCATTGATATTCTCTCGAAATGAAGTGGGTATTTATGCTTAGAACAGAAATGTAAATTCATATGGAATAGAAAGTAATGTGTTCTTGGATATGTCAAATTCAGGAAGAATTCTCTCAGAGAAATGCCAAGAAGTGAGCAATAGGCTTACCGGAATGCTGTTTTGATAAGAAAAATATAACAATGATATTGTATCAAGTATAGACTAACCTTTTCAGAGAAACTCCCGAGCAGGTTGAGGTGTATGGGTCTTTGGATTCTTCTGGGGGTGTTTTAGTGCTATTTTGTAGTTATTGAAGTGTTTGCTTAGAGTATTAGGGTTGTTGCTTGGTGTCTCATTAGAAAGTTCTTAGAACTTTGAGGTATACGAAAATTGTTGGGAATACGTATTTGCCTGAATGTCTTTAATTTGTATGGTTAACACAATAATCATTCCTTAGTTCCTCCATTTTTTTTTACTTTGTTTATTTGTAATCCCAATATACAACTATCTTCAATTTCACAACTTGTCTATTGATTCCTTGATGAATCTCCCTCCTTGTGTATATATAATACAGCATCTATTGACAACGACATAACTCGGGTTAGAATGTCAGGTCATAAAGCCTATTCGACTCCAATCGATCAGCCAACCTCTAGTGAGACATTAGAATAGCTACTATTTCTGATTTTTTTATTGTATGTATATTCTAAAGGGGTTGGAAAAAACCCCCAAAACCTGATGTCGATTCTTGAAAGTTCGACAATTATGAAAACTAACATGGTCATGTACAAGTATGACGGTCGAATAGGGCGGGAATTGAACTTGTGACTTAACATCTTGGAATGTCTTAACAGTAAATCCCAATCATAATATATATAGACCTTATGGACTACAACAATAAAAAATAAAAATAAAATAAGTTTACCAATTTAATTTTTTTTGTGAATTTTTAGGACAATGTGAAATGTCCCTAGGATAAGTATTGATACTTATCATGGATTGTCTATGATTACTAACCATTTAATTTGGGTCAGAAATTTTAAAAGTCCTATTCCAAAATATTATCTATCCACCTAAAAATTGTAATATTTTATTACATAAATTAATTATTATTTAAAATTAAATATTATAAATATAAAAATCAATTATTAATTATAACTAAAAAAAAATTTCTTAATATAATGAAAAAGTATAATAAAAAAAAAAGTGTTTTGATGCTTATCATTAAATTGATATCCCATGATAATTTAATTTATGAATTAAATTGATATATATATATTAATTTAATTTATATGAATTAAATTTTTAAAAATAATATTATTACAAAAACTCATTTATCCATTTAATAATTACCTTGGTACTTTATTTAAATATTATTATTTAATGGAATATTATAAAAATAAAAAAATTAAAAAAAAATTCTTAATATCATGAAAAATTCCTTGAGAAAAATTATGTCATGAGAAATGTTTGAATGTTTATTATAAATAAATATCAAAACTTATGTATTTTATATGATTTAAAAATTCTAATAATTTTATTCCAAAATAAATATATCTATACATTTAATAATTACAATTTTTTTCTAATTAATCATTATTTAAATAAATATTAAAATAAAAAAAATAAGAAAGCATAAAAATAACAACTTTATAGCATAGCATTTCAGCATAGCGTTTAGTGGTTGTTTTCACTCGTAGTTGAAATTTTAGTACTAGCTTATGTTTTCGACTTTAATTTATATTCATTTATGAATCAAAACCATTTTCCGTAACTAAATTTCAATTAATCTTCTGAAATAAATTATTTTTTCATTTAAAATATGGAAAAAAATCAAACAATACTGTTAATATATTATCTCTCAATGCATATTCAATCAAATACAAATAATTACATCATAAGACATTAACCAATTTCTCAAATCAAGAACAAGCAATGTATCTCTCTTCGATGATATAGTAATTACAGACAACGGCAGAGCACCTTTGCGGCGGGAAGATTCTTCAGACTTTCCCCACAACGAATAAGAACACACCTGCATAAAACATCTGATTGGCCTCTGGCGTTTGATTTTATTGAAATAGCCTTAGACATTTAATAATAGAGAGTGAGTCATAATGTGCATAAACGGAACGGCACAGCACACGGGCTCCGGCTCGGCTCCGCAGCAGATTCCATTGAAGGCGACATGTCTGTAGGAATTTCCCTGGGCATCCAGACCATTTATCACTTTTAATGCGATTAGCCACGAGTATGTTCGCTCTCTGTCTACCATTAATCTCTTGTTGTCTTTTCTTGGGGAGCGCATATCACGGATTCTATTGAGGTGAACTGGATCATGTTCGTCATCTCCCACTGACTGTTAACTTGCTAGGTGTTTAATAAAACAGGCAAACATATTATTGTTTACGCTTCGGACGATGAGGCTTCGCGGTAGAAATTCCATTGCAGTTACAGCAACAGCTGTGGTGGTTACGCAATTCATATCGTAATTTGTTAGGATGTGGTGGCGGTGGCAGGCATGGAAACTGGAGCGTCCCAAGGAGAGTACTGCCGACGGAATCTGGAGGTATCTGGATATAGAAGGAAAAGAACGGCGCTCGGATGTTCTATGCATACTAGGAGGCCATCTCTGAAAAACAACTGTCTGATACTCCGATTCTTCTGCGAAGCCTCTGGGAGGTCCCGGCTGCTCTGACATGATTGAAGTTTCTACAGTGGGCTCTGGAGAGTCAGCGACGCCCAGATCTCCCGTTGCATCAGAATCCTGCGCTACTTGGAATCGTGTGTTTGGGCTACTGTTCTTGGACAATCCTCTTGGAAACGGCTTCGGCATTGCCCACTCCGAGGAACACATTCCTACCGACAGACTAAGTTTCTAGGGCTGCCTACCTAGAGGTTCTGGCCCCGTCCCCTGTTTTCGCAGAAACGCCATTTATGTAACAGACAGAAACTATGCAGGAGTATATTCCTTCCCTGAGCTTGTACATACTCAACCAGCTGGACAATAATGAGTTGTGCCATTGCGACTGGATGGACTGGCCATCGGCAATGGATTGGTCCACCCCGTCGTGCAGGTGCAGTCTCACGCCTCTGTTGCGCCTTGCACTGTAGAACTTATCAGATACTCAAGAAAAACTTCACGCCTCAGCTCTCTGCAGCAGAAGCAGCAATTCTCACTCGCCAGCAGAAATGACAAAGGAATGCTTCTTCTTTTAGAGATCGTGTCCTCAAGCGCCTGGAAGGGAACGTTACAGGCCTGGCTAGCGTGTACGACATGAGGAGGACTCTTCCTATTACACCTCGAGAATGGAACCTCTCCCTGTTCCTCAATCAGCCTGCTGTCAAAAGCCCTGAAGGTGGATGGCCATATCAAATGGGAGGACTGCCTTGTAGGCAGTGGGCCAGAATGGGCGAGGACGTGATGAAGAGCAGTAAGTGGATGGTGAAGCACAATTTTGTGGAGACCCAGTCCTGTTGTTATCAAAGGTGATTCGACCTCCCAAGATGGCGTTGTCTCCACCGAAGGCTGGATTTCTGTTCTGGATTGGGAGGGATTGGACAACATTCTGGCTTTTCAAAGAAGTGTTTGGAAAGTGTCAACAAGGCAGCTGGGTCCACGTCCGCTCCCCACTCGAATCTCATCCAATGATGTTGTTGCTAATGACAGGCTCAGGCCATGTCTGTTCCAGCTGATCAGAATCTGCATTCACAGATGATGATTGAATCATAGGTCAGCAGAGGATCACGCTCCACGCCCGCGATCAGTTGTAGAGCCACTTTTGGCATGAATGCCCAAGGACATCTATAGAAACAGAGAGGGAAACAAAGGAAAATCCAGGTGAGAAATTTGTTACAAAACAAAATTTTCAATATGATGGGTTGTAGAAATGCACATCAAATTGTCAAGGTGTGTTTCCTGACAGGATATGTATCCATTATATTTGCAGAAATTTTTAAAGCTGGGTATGAGTATGAATATTTGTGGCTTTTTTCTTAAAAAAATAACGTATATATTCCTTCCATTATAACAAATTTTACAATCAGAGTACACCTTCCAAAGGCTCTTTGCCAATTGAAAGACCCCTTCAAAAGAATATTTTTCCCATCAGTGTGCATTCGATATGCAGATCAGTACAAACACTTTTCCCTTCCAGTGTGCATTCGTTCAGATCCAATACCAAACACTAAACCAGCAAGTACAAAACACGAGAAATTATATCAAGAATTTGCAAGAAGAACATATAACCAAGACGGAATCGTGTAGATTAGTCTCGAGCAATTATGATGGTGTCGTGGTTGAAAACACTGAACAACCGTATCTATAAATTGCAAGCAAACAATGAAAAAGATATACCTACAACCACGAATTCAAGAAGAACAATAAAGGAGAATAATGAAGAAGAAGTTAAATTATGTCGCTCCGTGAAAATATACACCACCAACGCGCTAAAGAAGACTTACGAGAATAGAGGAGAGGAAGAGTGAAGAAGATGCCTACTGCCTTTACGAGACCTGCTCAGACTACCAAGGTATTAAGTGAGCGTTGCAATGGGAAAAACAACCCAAACTTACAAACTTGATAATAGGTTGAGTTGCGGACAAGAAGGAAATCATTGGGTTGAAGGGCAACCTGCATGTTAAATTCAATGATTTTCCTTCGGAGGAAAAATTGTTTAGTGGGAGAACGAAAGAGCAAATGGTTGGGTCGGGCTCAGTGGTCTGTCAACCTATTGATTTATCTTCATCGCAGCTCTTAAAGTCAGAAAACAGTAAATTTTGTCCGCTTTTCTTAGCACTAGGAATGGCAAATTTCACAAAGTTCAGCATCCGAGGAGCAAGTTGCTAGGTTGCAAGGTTTGTTGGCCTTTCAACCTGAGCTATGTAATCTTCCATAGACAAATTGATAACCTGAGAAGATGAACTCCCAGAGTCAGTGATTTCACTTAGGTGAAACTCTACCAGAAAACTTGAGTGAATGCTACTAGGAACTCAAACCACTCCTTCAACAAACTAACTAGGAACTCAAGTTCAAAAAAAACAGGTTGCCTCCAGACGCTCAATATGCATGAAGATAATTACACATTAAAGTCATATCTTGCTTTTTGAAACTTATTCAGAAACAACTGAAAATAACTAGAAAGAAAATTGCAAAAGTGTATGATGAGAATAAAAATCAGATCTACATACTTGGGATTGTTGAAAAATGTGTAACTAGGTTGGTTTCATAAATATGAAATATTACTTTTTGATTCTTATGTTGTAAGAGTGAAAGAAAAAAATATTATTTGTTATTTTTTTGAACCATGGGTTTCATGTTCTAAGGTCTTTTATTTTTGAGGTCAAACATCCATTGAGTACTTCTGAGTTTTTCCTAGGGTCAAGAAGAATCAAAAGTGTCATTGTCATATGTAGAAGACCCCTTGATTTGTATATACTTTCTATACAAAAAATACTTTTGTGTATTTTAAAGTGTCAAGATACCTTCCAAGACCAAGTCGGCCTGGCAGCTAAGAAGTCGCCTATTCTGAGGCATTTCATCTGAGCCTATATATAGGAGGAAAGTCAACGTCCTTAGGACATCAATCTGTCAGCACCATCATTCAAGCGAAGGTGAAAAAGAGGCCAGCGAAGGAAAGGGAGGGGGCCAGAGGCAAGTGTTTGGTCCCCAGCTCTTTTCATTCTTCAGAAGGAAGGGAGCCTTTAAGGTTTCGCTGCTACAAGATCGGTTGGAGGAGGAACCTGAAAAGAAGGTCGAAGGAGGGACTCATTAGGTCATTCTCAAGCCCTGGGGAAGGAAGGGAGAAACTCAAGTTGAGAGGGGCTAAATCAGCTCACACGAATACACTGTAATACCTGAGAGGCCGAAATTTTCAAACCTGTAGTAGAGGCCAAGTGTAACTGCGGATCAAAGTTGTGTTGATGGAAGAGGGTGCTGGGTTTGACTTCGACAAAGGTAGCACATCCTGAAAAATGGACTTGTTCTTGGAAGGGTATTAGTCTTGGTCTAAGTCTTGGAATTTATCAATTAGAAGAACCATATAGAAGAGAAGGGGTGCAATGAGTTTCCATCTCAACTAGAGAGGTTTGGCATTACTTACCTTATATATTCTGTGTACTATTGATCTTCTTATTTGGTAGCTATTTAAGTATTAAGAATAACATAATAATAGTGAAGAAGCTAATAAGTAGAAAAAGTAAAAAAGGACATCACAGCTTAGTTGTCAAATATAAGAAATCCTCTTTAACTATTGCCTATGGATTTCATGTAGCCTATGTTACCAGGAAACGAAAAACAGGAAACGAAGCAGAGAAATGACAATGGGAACGATAAACAAAGTTCATAAAACAAAACAAAACATTCTAGCATTTAGACACATTACCTTGCAACTCATTTGTAGGATCGTAAAAATCATATTGCAATGTCACAAATTGGTTAATAATGAACTATGATCAAGTGTGTCTCCCATTATTGTTATTCTTTATATAAAATATTGAAAACAAATGACGAAACATAAGTAAAAATTTTCACACAACACCAAAGTCATTTGACATGTCTCAATCATCATTTCTATATAATTGAATTAACTAACATATACGAGTTGGTCAAGATATTGACTTAAACCTTGATTTCATACCTTTCACTTCTCTTCATGATATGATGAGAATCGTGAAATACTTTATAATATAATGAGAACCCCATTAGGAAATAAAACAATTGATGACGTAGCTACAAAATTACTGTTTTTGATCACTAGCTCGAAAACTTGATGGTTTCTAGTCTAATAAGTTTTACAATGATTGTTATGTGATTGCTTTAAAATTGGAAAGAAGAGTAGAAATTTGCTGCAAAACTATTGCTCCTGATCACTGGCCCAAAAACTTGATGGCTTCGTGCAGAACAATGTCAGAACAGGTCAGATAGTAACTTCAATATAATCCATTTGAGTTTCTGGGCCAGTGATGAAGAACAGTTTCGCAGCAAAACGTGCCAACCTTCGAGGGAAAAATGTGCAGGTTCCAGTGGGTAGTAATGACAGCTCTTCTTCTTGCAATGATTGTTGTAGATTCCAGCACCAAAATTGGAAAAGACAAAATTCGCTCCAAAACTATTGCTCTGATCACTGGCCCAAAAACTTGATGACTTCATTGGAAGCTACTGTGCAGAACAGATTCGGATAGTAGCTTTGTACTAAGCCATTGAGTTTCTGGGCCAGTGATGAGAGCAGTAGTTTCGCAACAAAGAAACGTGCCAACTTCGAGAAAAATGTGCAGTTCCGTGGAGTAGTATTAACAATTCTTCTTCTTGACACAAAAAGACTCAGGTTCTACAAATATATCGAACTATAAAACCCCATAAAATTGAAGCATTCAAATAATGCAAACTCTAGACGAAACCATAAACCCTGTTAAAGTCAGAACTCTTCAACAAAATCTGTTTGTAATGGATTGAAAGTAACAATATCCGGTATCGTGGAAAATCCATATGCGTGAAGAAAATTGGCAAAAGGACAACGGTGGATATCTTTTGTTGATAGAATATCAGCAATTCATTATGAAAACCAAATGGGTGTTGAGCCATTGGCATCACGATTTGAAAAATGAGTTACATTTAAAATATATGCCTTATTCGCATTCAGAAACACCTCAGGAAAAAAAAAAATCAAAAAAAAAATCACGAACCTTTTAATCATCTTACCAAATACTTACGAAACTAACCTTTGACACCATGTAGTGTGCATCTGTAGTCCTCTCCTATGCTCGGATCTGATTTTGCCTCCTCTCCTCTGCTCAGGATCGATCCGCACTTCTCGAGCTGCATCTACTGAATTTGCTCTCCTTTCTGCGGCTTAAATCTGCCCTGAAAGGCTTTGCTTTACCGGTAAACTAGTTTGCATACGGTTGTTTTGCAGGAACAATAATTAACCGAACTTTGCATGAGAGTTTAGATAGGAAACCGTGAAACGGTGGAGAACCAAGGAAGCAGTCTAGTTGCAGGTAAAGCCGAATAACGTTTTGCATCAGGCCCCTGTGAAATGAATCGTTTCCTGAAAACCAGTTAGCGCCTATTGCGTTTTTAACGGGAACAGTGGCTGCCCGTCCCGTTTCTGGTAGCAATGTTCTCAACAGAATCGAGCTTGTCTTTCACAATGCCCCTTAATATACCAATCTTGACATACTTACCATCGAGTTTTCTAGTGTAAAATCCATCTGTTGCCTCGCAACCTTGACAATCAATAGCATGCTGACGTTATATCTTTAGTCTTACATTGCAACGTACACACCAGACTAAGCTTTGCCAACATGTACACGAACCATGCATATAAAATTATCTTAGACAACTGCTTAATGGTCCTTCCTCCGTCTTAAGTACTTTTCCCAAAACAAAATATAACAAAATATCTGCAAGTTTCGTGAATTCTAACAGAGGTGAGCAAGGTAAAGGTAAATTAAATAGCGACATCCTTACTGACTGAAAGGAACTTAATAGTTTCACTACATCTATGAATGGCAATAACAATCTTGACCTCTTGAAACTAAATCCAAATTTGTTCACTAGAAGATGATAAAAAATTGAATATAATTAAATGGCTCTCGGTGAGAACACGGAGAGTGTCTCTTGCCTTTCCTCCCAATCTATTACGTGAATCAAGAGAATAGCCTAGTACATAAAAACTTTCTCACAGCCAGTGGTTTGAACCTACATCTGAGTGAGATCTGAAAATTAGAATCTATAATCCTATCTAACAAACTTTTTCCATTAATTCTAACACTCCTCCTTAATGGAGAAAGTGTGAACAATAACGTATGCATATTTGGTCTAGTCTCGACTAGGCTTACAAAGTAAAGACATAAAAAACTTGGTAACGGACTTTTCATCTTAGTCTTTATGCTTATAGAACCTGCTTGTTCATTTTGTGGATGAGGCTTCATCTTCACTTTCTTTGTCATGAGATAGTGATGTATCTTCGTCTCATTTCTTTCCACGTGAAGGAAAGCTTGAATTCTTGTTCTCATCCTTCTTAAAATTATACTGTGAGGTGAATTAGGAGAATTTTCCTTCACACTATTAGGTGTCGATCATACGAACATCGGCGATGATATCTTCACCATTGATTACAACAATTTACATTGTTAATTTGTGAAACCATATTTGTTTCAAGCCATCTTCCAAGAAACTTCAATTCTTCTTCAAAATTCATTGTTGTTTCTTGCCACTACCAATCTCTGCACAAAAAACAATGTTAGATTTATAAAGATGATCACAATTATCTTCTGTGTGCAGCTCTTATTCAGAGCTTTCATTTCTGTCTCCCTACTTCATCGGTTCTGATGACATAGTTATGCCTTCATCTAATTTTGTTGCTACAAACGGAGTTACGCATTTGATCTGTATGTAGGAAGATAGAGCCTTCCTTCTCACCAAATAGTAATTCATCGATTTGATGTTTTTCAGTATCAGGGTGGTCATAAATAATGAGATGTGTAAGTCTCCATTAGACTTGATTTCTACATCGGAAAACTTTCAGAAGTTTTACATCGGGGAAAACTTTCGGGTTCTACAATAATGGATGTGTTTTCATCTTATTGCTGATTTCAATTACGGATACACATGCATCTTATCCTTTATGCTAGTTTCACAATCAAATGTAAGGATCATTATCCGAAACAATATCTTGACATCATTGCCCTTATTTGTGTATTTCATCTCTAAAAACATCCCATAAAACCGTGTACTAGGAATCTCTCCATATTCATATATTATGCTGAATATGATGTTGTCATCTACTAGAGATGTTAAGACTTAATGCTCATCTCCATTATCATTCATAACACATCTTCAACATAATCAGTGGATTTCAACTTCCATAGTACTATTTTTATTTGTTTGTCCATTTTCTGTAATTCATACACAGAAAAGATGGTAAATGCAGCATTAACAATTTAATAATCTCAACAAATTCCAAATCAGCAAGGCGAGGGTCCATCCTTGTCAATGCAGAGCAAATCAAAATTCATAAAACCTGATATTTTGCACTTCTTCGATGCTTTCTCCACAATTTTCTTGAGACCCTTTCCTTCTTTGACATTTTTCTCCTCCTATTTTCTCCCTTGCAAGAACACTTTTTTTTTTTTTTTTCCACACGGCGGCGTTAACCTACACGGGCACCCACGGCTCCTCACTCCTCTTATAAGAAATTTGAGACAACAGGACCACCTCAATGGCGTCGACTCTGATCTAGGGCTTCCCCGAATGATTCAATCGGCGGCCACGATTCTTTACCAAAATATCTCTGAAGAACAGATGGTTAACACTGATGTGACCTATGTCTGTAATACTTGAATGTCCAGACTCAAAATTCTTTGACAAGAAATACCCCTACTTGAATGTGCGAGAGGAAACAACACACGGCTTGAACCTATTGTTAGGCTACACACACAATCACCTCCCAAGTAATTAAACTTCCCTCCTTAATGATTACGCGGGCTACTTGCATATCAATCACGATCTCTGCATGATTAAATTCCTTCCATGGTTGCTCGGGACGAATATGAAGACCTAACGCATAAAACAGAACTTATAAAGATAGAAAGGCAAGGTTCGAGTCTCTCTCACCCCCACGCAATCACAACAATCCAAACGTGGAAAAAAAAAAACTTTGTATTAAGGTCTGCGAGCTTTGACTGCGAGATCTAGAATGGCGAATTCAGTATGCGGTGACATATCGATCCCCGCAATGGCCTCCGTAATGCCTCCTTCATGCGGCGGGATTCTCCACGACCCTGAAACCCCAGAGTATCCAATGAATAGCCACGAACGACCTCTCACAAGATGCAGTGATCAAATCTCACAACCTCCTTATGCTCAGCTGTCGGATCGGTTAAGGCACGCACGTAGATCTAAGGCTTGATCCTAGCGAACAATGAACCTTCAAACTTCAAACGATGTATGGCGAGGTCAAGACCTCCAGCTCAATTCTAAAGTGGCTTGGCATAGTCTCACCCTTTCCCAAATATGTGACGACCAAGATTAAGGCCAGGAAATGTCAGTAGAGTGCGTGAGGAGAATTCTGTCTGATGGAATTTCTTTATGAAAATTTAATGCCTCTTCTCATTTCACAGATTGAGCGCAAAAAAGTGACCCAGGAAGAAGAAGAGGCCCAGACATCACCCTGCGCCGGCCCCGGCGGTAGAACTAAGGAGGAATTAACGTTCTCTTGCCAACGTAAAAGTTCTCAACGAATTCATTTTGATGGCAAAGGCGACACGTTTCTTGCCC
This sequence comes from Pinus albicaulis, assembly GCA_034641835.2. NCBI lineage: Eukaryota > Viridiplantae > Streptophyta > Pinopsida > Pinales > Pinaceae > Pinus > Pinus albicaulis. The sequence goes on from JAXQQM020082439.1 coordinate 107,600, forward strand.
GAGGGTTGAAATAAGCTTAGTAGAGCAGTTGTTTAATGAAAAATCTGGTGGCGTTCGAGGCAATGGCTCGGAAAGATCAAGGAAACCGCTAAAGACTTACGGATTGCTCCATGACACGGATCGTAACATCCACGACGCCAAACTCAGCAATGGTAGGCGACTTGGCTCACACCATTCATAATTCGAATTTTCACTTCTTGTCTCTCGGTTACATTCCTTTCTGACTTTAGACATGTCTGGCTCATTCTCGGCATCGTCCGCGTTCACACCCGGCGGGCGAAACAATAATATCTTTCATAAGTAGAGACAATTTCTCCCGACCAGCACCAACTCTATGCGGTGGTGGCTTCGCGGCGCGGAGGCCTTGTGGCTCTCGCGCGGTACGGGCAGTCACTCTCCAACCGGATTTCAGGGCAAATCTGCCCAATCAGCTTCATTGACGGTCCACCGTCACGATCCGCCTTCACCGCACCAATTCTGCACGCGCCGATCTAGGCGGCGGCGCTCGCCTCGCCTCCCACCCAGGTTGTGCACTACGGTCCTACGGCAGCCACGCTCCAAAACACCGGATCGATGGATAACGGCAACGCTCCAACCTGCAGGGTAGGCCCTTGGCCCGGAGGGCCCGTGCACACGACACGCGTGCTTTCCGTGGCACGAGGGTTCTCGCGCTGTTCGGTTTGGCGAGAGAAGAACGCGGCGGGGGATTGCGCACATCTGCTGTCTCTCACGCGAGTACAGCCGACTCGGCCTCGGTCTGGCGGGTTGCAGCTCGGGCTCGGCTCCGGCCTCCACGGAGCTCTCGGTGGTATTCGGACGACGCAGCGGTACAGCGGCACAGAGCCTTCTGCACCAGCGATTGATGTCTGCGCTGGCTTCCGTCAACCTTATGGCTCACACGGTCCCGAATTGTTCTAGCACGACCACGAATTCGCCTCCACGACCTCCACTCCACGAATTCGATAACATTAATGCGCTACAAACGGAAATTGTGTGCCAACCGCGGCCCTGCAAAACATCCACGAATACACAAGTCTGCAAACAATTTTGTATCGGCGATACAGTCTCTTTACAGCTGTTCTTGAACAAGCTCACTCCTTCCACTTGAAACTCGATACCATGATAAGGCTGAATAAATTAAATGGCTCTCTAGGTAAAGACACCGGAAGTGTCTGCTACCTCCACACAATCTAATACAATGAATCAAACTACAACCTAGTACAGCATAGGCTTTCTCTGAGTTGGGTGGTTTGAACCACTCCCACAGATAATGGAAAACAGAGGATCTGATTAGAAGTCTCAATCCTATTCCTATTTGTTTTCTCCATTAATTCTAACAGAAGATGGTTTCCATTATGCTTGCAGCAAACTGTTAGTGTTACCATAAAAAAAATGGGATGAGTCATCAACAATGTTATGTGCGAGTCTAATGATACCAAGATCGAAGCAAACTGTTGTGCTTAAATTCTCATGTTGGAGAGAATCAGGCAAACTACCCCAGAATACACAAAAAAGTCTCAGGAAGCAATGATCACTTCGAAATACCCAGGTTATAACGTATTTCCATATTATTCATCAGAGTTACGTTAGTGAGGCCAAATGTTAGTGAGGCCAAATGTCAATGTCATAGTTGAGAAATATTACTTCTTGAAAATAGATTAATCTCGATCGATTAGAAAATAATCAACAAACGCTGATTATATAGCCAGCAAAGAGGATTTTAATGTCGAAAACAGAGTATAAGCATAGGGCAATCACACATGGCATATAATGATAAATTTAGAACATACATTTGGAGTTAAAACATTGGTAAATAGAATCCAGACATTCAAATGCAAGGTTGTTGTACAAACCTTAGTTTGGGGATGAGGTTGGCAGAGTTTCAAAATCATCATCCTACCATGGCTAGAGCTCAGTAATAAAAGGACATAAATTAAGATTTTAAATAAACTTATCAAGTTCTACGTGGATATGATCTTTCATACTAGGGTGAGTTTGGACACTTCTTTGAATAGTTTAAAATTAGCTGTCAGTTTTTAAATCTTTCTGACCCGGCAATCCAATCTTACTCAAACAATAGTCTATACCTCTTGGATATATATATAAAGTTATAAACCAACTAGTCTACACTCTTTACTATATAAATAAGAATATTTCACACTGCCACGATGTCTTTCCATTTACTAACCATCAGAGAAAAAATTCCCATAAAGTATTTCTTGAAGCGATCAATCACCCAGAAAACAGATTGGATGGGGACTGATGCCTACCATAATTTTATTATTCGTTGTGATCTATAGTGAGTTATGAGCAAGTAGCCAAAAAAATATAACTGCTCTTAGTAATAAATTGCATCTGCATTTCGATAGTAAATCTTCTGGATATCGAAACCAATGACATCTTACAATTGTATTTGAAAAGAGGGGCTTATATCCCAATTAAGTCAACTAACCATTCTCCAAGTAGCATTGGCCACATCATTAACATTCTCTCTATCAAGTAGATCGATTACTAAACCATGTTGCTTGTAAGCTAAATCTTAACAATGTCGTCTCTGTTTATTTGTGGTATTCCCAAAATAAACCTCATTCTGCAACACAATACATTCTTCTTCCAGGAGATGCAGAAATGATGTTATTCAATCTACCGCTAAAGGAATAAAGGATTTTTTTTTTTTTTTTTTTTGTAGGTTCAAATGAAAAAAAAACCTACTATGTATTAATAATAAGCCACATATTCATTAGATTGGTATGAAGAATGAGGTACTGGAAGGATACCTCATGTGTTATACAAATCGAAACAGTCATCATGAACTATTGATTACATATATGAAATTCCAGCATAATAAGATTTCATGTCTCCTTTGTTCAATATGGATCAATTAGGAATGGATCAGAAGTAATATATGAGCAAGTGAATCATGTCTGCCAGATATTTCCCAATAGGGAGAGGCATAAAATTCCAGAAAAAGTGGCCTTTTCGTGCCAAGCAAAGCCTGCATATGTGAGAAGAAACCGTAGATTAAAGCCATGTATTTTTTCATGAAAGAGTCAATAAAAGCTAGTGGATCAAAACCGATTAAGAGTCCTCTTGTAGCCTCGCTTGCTTGCAGTGGAAAGCCTAGATCTGTGTCACGCTCGCCTGAATAGAAACATTGTGGCGTCTGCATTTTACCTCTTGCTAGTAAATAGAGTTGCAGAGATTTCACAGATTTTTATGTGAATATGACAACTATGGAGATGAAACCAAAAAAGAAAAAAGCCTGGGAGTGACTAGTCGGTTGAGATATTGCGGCAAAAACATTAGCTTTGTCATAACTAACTCTCTTGAGACTAGAATGGATATCAAAAGACAATGTTGACAGGGAAAATTAAGAGAGCATCAGAGTCTAAAAAATGACACATTACCTGTACGATTTAACAACAAAAATTGATGATATGTGATGGATGGAAATGGAGTGAATTTGTGGATATCGGATAAGCTGAGTAAGGGGAAGTAGGAGAATGAAAATAAGATGGAATAAGTCAGAGCGGCAGGAGTGGCAAGAATAAAAAGATACAAAAAACAGAGCAGAGAGAGAGGAGATAACATAACAGACAGAGATGAAACAAGTGAAAACGAAGAAAGTATAGCAGAGATAAGAGGCTCAGGGGATGGGAATGTCTGTGGTCCAGACACAGAGACCATTCAAAAAATGAGAAAACTAATATACCATGGCTAGCGTACATGTGGGTTTTGAGCGGCGATTTTGCAGGCAGACGCTAGCTCAACAATAAATCCAAAATACAACAACGTTCCCCAGATCAAAACTGCGCATGTATCAAGTAAATGATGCAGTGAAGGAAAAATTGCCTGTGTAGAACTGTGACTGGGAGCCAAGGAGATGAGGTCTAATTTGCCATTTAATCGCTCTTTACAAATGTTAAATAAAGGGTTCTTGAGGTATTTTATGAACCTCACTCTGCCTGTGAAAGTATGTTCAAGTCATGTTAAAATCCATATGGTTTTCTTCAGCTCCTCTCCTTGACTTTCCTGCTCAACTAAAGAGGAAAGTAATGAATGATGGTTGCATGAATTAGAGGAAGGGAGAGATGTTAGGGTTTGGGGGAATGGCTGAAACTATGGAACTACTAGATTTTGGATGTGGACAGAGTGTGTTAAGTAAACTTGAATCTGGGATAGGTAAGAAATTTGACCAAGTTAAATAGTGGAGGTTTTGGGCAAGTGGTATGGGAACCATGGTTCTCATCCATTTGGGATTCCCATGTAATGGGAGTTTTTAAAAACGCTGAAAGACTTCATTGTAAGGTGAGCCAGAGATGTGAGCCATGAAATCTCCTCGGGTTGCAAAAGCTAATGGAATTCATGTTAGAGTGAGTGGTTTTCCTTGGAGGTTAGGTTTTCCCAGAGTAAACACTATTGCAGATTGTGTTTAATGTTTTTATGTGTTGTTGGTTTAATTCTTTTAGTAAATTCACATAAATATTTTGTTGTTTTTTGCTCGGAGTTAATTTTCTATATCTGGAATCAAGGGCAAATGTAAATGAAGAGTAAGTTTTGGCTTTAGAGGGACGCCTCTGTAACCTAGAGTTAATCTAGACTCTTTTACGAGAGTAGGATGATAGTGGCTCTAATGTTGAATTTGTGGATCACAGTTGATAAGTTTGCATGGATACATTAGATTATGGACATACTAGATTGAAGGATCAATATAAGGCTGATACTGGTGGGCCTAATGATGGGTACAATTATGGCGATAATCACCAGACTGAGGCAACCGTAATTAGATTTGATGGAAAATCGGTAGAAGAGGCACGTTCGATGGGTGAAAGAAGTTGCGGAAGTGAGCTTGGAATTTTGCTCCACGATTTTAGTCGTCTGAAAGAAAAATCTCATGGCGAAGTTAATGTTGTCCAGAAGCGAATCCACTTGTAGCGAATCTGCAGGTCGATTGTTCTTTTTTGTTTCGATTACTTCGTCTCACGTCTGAGGTTGGATCTTGGATGCGTTTGTTATTCCCATGAAGAGCCTCCCGAGAGCCATGGAGTCGATTAAAATAAAGACTGTTTGGCCAATCTGACACAGTTGAAGGGATTGAAGAGTTCAAACACCACTTTGGCGTTAGTGATGAAAACAGAGACAACGGAATCATTCGGTATGAATATGAGTTGGATTTAGAATTCGCTGGCTGGCAGTGTGTCAGAGAAGTACTGGAGGATCACTGGTGCAGTGAGATGTAAGGACACAAAGGGAGAGTTGCAGTGGCAATGAAGAGAGTGAAATGGGTGAGGACGACTGTAGATGGAATCAACAGTCGCAACGTTCATCATCATGGGGACGTCTGGTGAGCAACAGTTGCAACATTCATCCAAGGTGGAATGGACCGTGGATCTGGGAGTTCTCTCCCTGCCTGATGAGAACGACCTCAAACACATTTGCTTCAGTTGTGAAATGTTGAACAAATGGTAGAGCTTGCGGGAACTTGTGGTTGGAGGTCGGTGTTGTTTCAAGGATGATCTCAGGTTAGAGGAATTAGGATGAGCTTTATGCTAGTGATGAAAATTTTGCAAGATTATTTTACGAGAAGGGCCACATAAAAGTTCTGGAAACATTAGAGAGATTGTTGCAGCTACAGACAGCATCATATTTTCAAATTCCCAGTTGCAGGAGAAAATTGGTGAGCTAACCTGATTTGGATTATCTGATAATTGTAGTAAATATATTGTAATAGTATTTCTGTTTTCTCAAGAAAAAACAGAGTTATATTGTTATATTTAAGAACACTCAAAAATAAAATATACCCTACAAAATAAAATATAAATAAACTAGAGATATAGTAAATAAATAAAACCTTTTTTTATATTTACTTCATAAACCGTTTTATATTTAGAAAAACTCAAAAAATATGTTTTTATTTAGGTGAAACGTATGGGCCAAATATAGAGGACAATTATTATTATTATAGACATAAATCGATGGGCAAATACCACATTTATAAATTTATTAAATAAATATAAAGAGGTGTGGTAAATAAATAAATATAAAAAAAGAGGTATAGTAAATAAATAAATATAAATAAACCAGAGATATGGTAAATAAATAACTTATCTTACTTATAATACATCATAATCCTCTTTATATTTAAAAACACTCAAAAAAAAGTTTTTATTTAGATGAAGTGGCAAAATGCGAGCCTCTTTTGTTGACTATATTATATTATCTTTAGTCTAATATATTCTAACAAAGTGAAAAGTATAAAACAAATTTAAAAGACATAATGTGGATTAGTTAGTGTTGTCTTGATTTCCTCTGAATTGACCATTAGCAACATTATTTGAAATAGAGTTTGGCGTTGATCTCTTGTTAAACATAATATTTGATCTTCATTGACTCTTTCATGTGGGCACAACGGTTAGGGGTTGCTCATTTGCTCTTAAGGTTATTTTCGATTAACAGGCAATGTCCACTTGATGTTTTGTTCTGGTTATTTGTCCTCGGATTTTTCTCCATCTGAAACGGTCGGCCACGGTAAAAGCGATTTCGTTTCTCATGACTACTTGATTGAAGGGTGAAGCGGACACACACGGAAAAAAGAAGAGCGCGCCACGAAAGTGGAGCGGAGCAGTGGCGTCTATGTTGGAAGGGACGACAAAGAAAGGAGATTCGGAAATAAGCGACGAGAGGAAAGGAAAACCAGGGAGGAAGGCGGGAAATGTGAAGGGTAAAAAGAACGACGAAAAGCAAAATGCGAAAGGAAAACAACAAAGAGAAATTAAACACGGAAAGAATGCGAAGTGCGGCACGAAATGGAAAGGGGCTGAGTGCGTGAGCTTGTAGAAGTAATCAGCTGCTATGAGAAATGGAAGAGTTTATAACGAGGGGTGATAACGAAAAAGTAAGAGTGGGGCCAGTATAATAAATAAACATCTAAACAATCTGGAATCGTAATAAACGCGTTACGATGGGAGACACGGAGCGGAGCGCGATCACAAAATCAATCAGCGGGGCGAAAAAAGAAGGCAGAAGGAGAACTTAAAGAAGGGTCGATAGGCAGTGCAGTGTGATGGACGGGGGGGTGAGTAGGAGCAGCGAGTGCGATCGCGCAGTGCAGTGGTTTGGAAGCTGATGCATGACGAAACTCGAGGAATAAATTCCACAATTGAATCATTTGAAGAAGATGATAGGTAGGCCCTTTGAGAGTCATGAAAGGGAGAGATTGATGAGGAAATATAATGTAAGGAGAAATCATGGCATAGGAGAAAGGATGTAGCTCCGGAAAGGAGAGAGAGGAAAAAGTTGACGAACGGGTCCTCTTGCAAGCATTATTTGCCAAATGTCGATTTCTTATTGTTTTTAGGAAATGTGGAAGAAGGAGATGTCTTTTGTTTCCTTGCACGAGTGTGGCATCTATCAATTAACTTCTTTGAGAGCTATATCAGAGGTCTGGTAAATTCATCATAACTATAGTTATTCTTTGGAATCACATAATATCATGACTTTCCTATTTTAGGTGTCTTAATGGCATCTGAATTTTCAACGGTGCATAGGCTTCGGCTCATTATTAGACAGAACAACCAAACCCCCATTCATAAGTACTTGATGCCCGGCCTTGTTCATTAATATATCCTCCTTACAATACTTGGAGTTTGTTTTTAAACGCCATCAAAGAATAATCTTTGACCTTTTTATCCCATCAAGACACTCATTAGACTCCTTTGTCTTTGAGTCTAATATTCTTGCTCATGTAGAAGTCGATTTACTTGGATTTTCTAAACCTCGGAGGATTATCAAAGAGCTTGCAGAAAAGTTTCTTTCTTCAACTTACTGGATATAGGTGAAGACATTGTGTTTTCAGAGGATAGTGTCTCAATTGTAGAACTAAAGTCACTACCTCTGGACTTTCTTGTCTTGGAATCATCTCTCTTGAAAGTGCCTTTATTAACAGTAACCCGGATGTTCCCATAGCAAACCATAGGGAAGAGTATCCCAAACTCTTTTGGTAACAAAATTTCTTTTTTTGCCCCAGGAGTAACCTTTTTCTTGATCCAATCAGAAGTCCAAATTTGTGCTTTCAAGATCAGTAAAGAGTTCATTGAGTTAGAAAATCCAGCCTTGCGAGGCAAAGGCATCCAACAAAGAGATGGAAGGCGATTATCTTTAGCACCAAAATGAGAGGGGCATCTTGAGAGCACAAGCTGATACCTCTTTTTAAAGTTTTCGAGGTAAGAATCTTCCCTTTGAGCAAAGATCAAATTAAGAAGAATTTTGAGTTTGAAAAGCACTTCAGAAACTGATTTAACTTTAAATGGCCAGGTAGGTGAGATAATGATCTTTGAAGGACTCATACCCATCTTTGATTGTATAAAATAACAGACAGTCCATACGAGATTGTCTTAATGATCTTTAATTGAAGGGGCATCACCATGGAGCATTTCTTTAAATTTTTGATCATTTCCACAGAGGCATGAGTGGAAGGTCGCCCTCATAAATTCATATTCTCCAATTTACATTTGAATCGATATAATGTGATCCCTTAACTTGGTCATTTTGATCTGAAAGTCTCTTTGAGGTTGTTTGAGAAAGGGAGGTTGCCCCACAATTTTATCTTCCCCGGATATTTACACGTATCCATAGAGGACTTTGGAGATATTATTGATGATGAAAGGAATAGATTTTTGCAGTACATATTTTAGTGCAAGGTGGCAGGAAGGTATGTTAGGGTTTTTCCAGTGGAAAGTGTGCTGACTCAGCCTTTCTTCACTGAAGTTGTTTAAATAAGTTATAAGGCGTATCTGATTTTAGAAAATATTCAGCAACACAACGTCGGGTCTTGGTCTCAGTCCCCCATTTGCATACAATTTAGTTACATCTCATTTAACCAAATTGAATTTCCTTCTTTCTCTTGCACCATAAAGTGTCTTAAGTATATATTTTATGTGTTGAGTGCGTGGGAGCTTGAAGAAGGGAAAAGTGGTACAAGGAAAATTGAGGCAGGATTTTGGATGATACATAACTTATGTTGAGCCAAAGGATCCCCATTTGCGTTTCTTTCATGTCGATCTTCGAAATTCGGATCTCCAAATCTTCTTCATCCCGGCCGACAAACGTAGGAATGGATTGAATGGTCCAATTCCATTGGTGGAATTACAAAGTAGACTATCTGGATGGTGTTGATAGTTGTGTTCTACCATAAGTACGGCTTTGTGATAGTACTGTCATCCTTCAGGTGTCTTGATTGTAAAGACAATTTGAACCTCTGTTGATGATGTTGGTGATTTTAATCAAAGGAAGGGGTAATCAATAAACCAAACTGAAAGGTAGTTGTATTCTTGACTCCATTGTTAAAATGTGATGCTAGGTAGTGGATGTATTCCACATGCTGCATTTGTGATTAAAAGCCCTATTGAGAAGATTAGAATGAAGAGGAAGGAGAGGAACCTTACACCTAGGCACCTGGGAAGATTGATAATTCCCATGTCTTCCATTGATTAAGTGATATCGAAAATTTGGATATACAGCTTTGAATGAGATGCAAGTCTAACTAAATCCCATTTTACGAGGACGGAAAACAGAAGGAGGTTTCACTTTCTGTTAAAAGCATTGGCGAGGTCAAGTTTCGGGATAAATCCTTTATCGGGTCTGTCATGCTACAGGTAGTGAAACGCGGACCAAGGATGTAATGATTCTTGCACTGCAGGAGATGAATCGTCTTGTTTGAAGATGAATTCAGGAGGTGTTTTGAAGGTAGCTGAAGTTTTACAATTTAGCAGTTTATATGAAAGAATTACTGAAGGAGATGAGCTTTGAACCTGAAAGATGAAGGGGTGGTTTCTTTGGGGATGAGAGGGCAAAGGAAAGTTGAGTTAAGTAATCCCAAGATACATACTCTTTACAGACAAGATCATTTGGTGAAATTAACATTGGCTTCCCAAAGGTTAGTGGGTAGAGCTTTACGGAGAAACCATCCCAGGCCGAGGTATGGGATGGAAGTCAGATGCATTCTGCATTCCAACTCTCAATTTCCTTAGTGAAGATCCTGTGATTATACAAGTAATCGGCTTGGAGACCTAGTCAAAAATCTTTGTAATCCTTGACTCTGCTTTTGTTAAAATGTTGCTGGAAATTGGTTGTATCTTGTTGTTTTGTAACCTCTCGTACGTATTGCTTTTTTCTCTTCTCCTTCATGATTTCTGCATGATGTTATTCATATTTGATTCTCTTTGGTAATGGAAAAAGAGGTGTTTTGTCCCATTGCAGCTTGAGAGATTTCTAGATTTAAACCTCCATTTTTCCTCTTCATTCTGCTAGCTTTATACCAATTCCATTAGATCTCTTTTTCATGGTCTTGCTTTCTTTGTTTACTTTGTGGATGTCGATGTTGAGTTTAGTTATTTTAGTATTCTCTTAATGTCATTTTTTACTTTGTCGGTTCACTGTGGATTTTATTCTTTGACTATGCCTGGGTTTCAGTTCAGATTCCCAAATACCTACAGTAGGGGAACTATAACTGATATTTATGTAAGCCGTGATCACAGTCTGAGCCGGAGAATTCCCCGGAGACGGATTATATCGAAAAGAAGGAGGAACTTGAGAAGGTCCAGTCTCTCTTGTCAAGGAAGTGAGATAATGATGCGAGAGCATAACAAACAGAGATGGAAGAGGAGGCAACGGAAAGAAATGAGGAAGATGAGGAAACATCAACAAGAGCGATTCACAAGCGTCTCCATAATATTTAATAAATTCTGATTATTCAGTAGATTTTGATTTTTGGGATGCCTATCCATAATCGTGATCATGTCAGTTCCATATGCTTGTGAGTTGGATTAAACACCCTCCTCTCTTTTTCATTGGCGTGTGATGAGATTTAGATCCCTCGCGTGGACATTCTCAGGGATCTCCTCACTATCTATGTAAGAGCACAACATTCTTGCTCAGCTTATTTGTCTGGTGGTTTGGCCATAAATGTTATAAGCAATAGTCTTGATATCCTCTTGTGGGTTCTAGAGTATGACTTTGATCCAATCACGAGCCTTAACAATTGTAGTCTGCTTCCCAGTGTTCTTGGTTCATATTGTTGCTATGCCTCCCGTGCCTAGATTCTACCCGGAGTGCCGTGTAGTTCCCACAATTTTATTAATGATATTTCTCATTTTAGTCTACTTGCTTGTTTGGTTTCTTGAAGAGGCTGACATAGCTTTTCTTGATTAGACGGGTCTTTTAGGGCGAGGAAGTTTTGGAGGAATGCCCTAGTCCACAGTTTCCAAGTAGGAAATTTTTCATTATTTTAGAGATGCGAGTTGTGACCATGTCTTCCCTCCCAGATTCTTGTTGATTAGCTTCTTTGATTATAGGTCCTCAATACTGATCTGTTAGTGTTGAGTACCTAGTGCAATATCCTTACGTGGCTGCTTCATCACGGAAGTGGTGTTTGGAAGGTTTTCTTCACGGGCATGTTCTTTCAGATTCCAAAAATAGCTTGCTCTTTTGTTGCATTACGGGTAATAATCGTGAGGATTGATGAAGAGGATGGGGGGACATGACTTGGAAGAGGATGGATGAAAGAAGGAAGTCGGGATGAGGAGGATGGATGGGCGAGGAGGATCCTTTTCGAGGAGGAGGCAAAGGAGGAAGAAGATTGAGGAGAGTAAAGAGGAGGATCGGGGCGGAGGATTGAAGGGAGCTAGGGATATGAAGAGAAGTTAAAGGAGTTCAGTGTGGGTGGATAGGGGTGACGATTAGAAGGGCTAGTGGGCGGCGAGACGCCGGATCTTAGAGTTGGCTGTCTTATTCTTTTAATGACTTCCCATTTGAGTTTTGGGATCTGTATTTTCCAAAGCTTCACGTAACTTTTACACATCTATTAGCAAAATGATCGTATTCATGGCATACCTTACCTTGAAGGGGATTTGTTCATAGTCTAGTTGTTGTATATGCATCGAATTGTCACCTTTAGCTTGGTCACCTGCGGAAGTCCTTTCCCGGATCAACCCCTCCTTCTGATTCTTGCAAAAGCTTTGTATTGTCCTTGACTCATACATCCAATAAAATTTCCTACGACGTACCAATCCTGCCTCTCTCCTTTTAACCTACTCAGATCAAATGTCCCACAGTGAAGAGGAGGTGAGGAGAGACGGACCCAAACGAGGGGACATTGTGGAAACTTCCAGTTCAATTCGAAATCGAGAGTCCATTTGTTTAGATAAAGCCCTATGGTGTCCCTATGCCTGAAGTATAAACATTCTAGAATCTGTCTTGTCCTCTGGATTAAGAATGGAACGTATATATGGCCACTTTACAAAATGCAGTTGAGATTTTCCCCCAGCTAAATCTTCATCACAACTGATTGCACTCTACCCATTTTACGGAAGGTCTTTGGCTAGGGCCGGAGACCCGATGGGATTACCCCGATAAGGCCTTCTTGTAAAGAGAGACGAAGGCAATTGAGGGGGATTGTAAGAGGAAGAGAGACTTCCTAAATCGCATCCGGTTTTTAACGAACTTAGATATTGCGAGGCCTTGTTGAGCGGATTCGGAGAGTTGATCAACGTCGAAATTCCAGGCGTGATCAAGAGGCACCTCTGGGACCATCCCTGTTGGTCATCCGGCCGCGGACGAGCAACGAGAGGCTGGCTGAGCGGAGAGCGAGGCGGCGGGGCTGCTTTGCGCCTAGGTCAAGTGATCTTAAGCCTATGTGTATTAGATTATTATTATTATTAAATATAATATTCATATTAATATATTTATATGTCAATACTATCTAGTTAATAACTTCTATTAATACAATATATTAAATTTATTTATATTATAGTATGTATAATAAATTATATATTAACTCTAGATATATATGGGAGGGAAGAACAAAGGAGACATAGGTGATAGAGAGAGTTAGAGATGGGGGAGTGAAAGGAAAGATGGGAGATAAACAGGAGAGGGGAGAAGGGAGGATGGGACAGAGAGGGAGGGAGATAATGATAGGATTGAGGTAGAGAGAGAGATGGGGGAACGAGAGAGAGTAGGAGAAAGAGAGAAAGAAGGATAGAGGAAGGAGATGGGGAGAGATAAAGAGATGGAGGGAGAGAGGGAGGGAAGAACAAAGACATAAAGAGTGAGAAGTGGAGAGAGAGAGAGAGAGTGGGTGATAAAGGGAGAGATGGAGAGGGTGTATGTTTAGGGTGAGATAAAAGAGATAAAGATGGAGAGATGGAGAGAGAGGGGGGAGATGAGGATAGAGGGAGGGATATAGTAACATATTTGGAGAGAGAGGAGAATGATGGGGTAAAAGAGAGTGAGGTAGGAGAGAAAGGAGAGAGGAGGAAGAATAACGATGGGGGGAAGCTCAGAGTGGTGGAAGAAAAGTGACGTACACGACGCGGATTTACATAATACCTACCATGGACTTGCTGGTTCTTGGGCCCATATATTAGAATACGTAATAACACAACCGCATTATTACAATATCAAACATGTTGTAGGTTTCAATTCTTAACTCATCGCAAGTGTCAGGTTTCTTCCAGGATATTACATATCGGCAAATATAACAAATAACTTAAATGGTAAACAATAAACAAGACCGATGCGAAGTTGTGATGGCGATATCGCATCGCAACATCACAACTTCCATATCTTATCGCAAATCGCCTACGCAAGTTTAAACCTACATCGATGAATGTTAACCATATTTCATGCGATGTGTGATGTGCGCTCTGGCAGCTAATACCGACACGTGGCTCTTCTCTTCATCGCATTGCAAGTTATATTGTTTAACTTGCAAAGTCCTAACATACAAACATAACAATTGCAGATGGCAATGTGTACGCTCATCTGTCTATCTCAAGCTACCGGATTACGCGGCTTGATCTACCTTGTTCATCGCATATGACTTGTTCTTCATGGCACCGGAGGAAATCGACGTCTCGATAGCTCGTCTGATGCCTTGTAATTCTGTCTACATCGAAGTTCATAAAACTTTGTTCTTCGCACTCTTACAGTTTATCATTTAACAAAGGAGGCGAAATTAAGTAAACACACATATAATACAAAATCTAGATTTAATCCTGGATATATAACACACAAAATTTGTTATTTTCCCGAGCTCGAATACGGGAGCTAAGCCACTTTGGCCTCAATCACCTTTAACCTCAAGCCCCATTTGCATTCTATGCACCCCTCCCTGAGAAACATACAATACGGGAATTCCTTTATAAAGGAATTGCAGAGTGGATCATCTAAGATCACGAGTTTTCTCTAACTCGCTCAGCCGACCCACAGAGTCTCACTACGTTTGATTACATGACAAATAATTACAATAAATAAATTCTTCCTAAAGACATGTCAACCCCCATCATTTTAGCCAAACTTTGTAGATTTAGCCCCATTTTACAAACGGTTTTTTACCACTTTCTCCTTGCGGTGTTGAATTTCATTGCATGATTAAACGGTCGGTCGATGCTCTTGCATCGGAAAGGAGAGAGAGGAGACGAAGAGGAGGAGAGGAGAGAGAGAGAGATGGAGTTGGATGAGAGTGAGGGAGGAAAAGAAAGAGAATAGAGAGTGATAAGTGGAGAAAGGGGGTGACAAGGATGATGGAAGATAGTCATGCAATATGTTTGGGGGTGAGATAAAGAGACAGAGAGAGATGGAGAGAAGGGGGAGAAAGGAGATGGGGATATACTAATAATGATTGAAGAAGAAATGAATGAGAAAAAGAGGATAAAGGATCACAAAGAATTAGAGAGAAGAAGAAGATGGGTTGGAGAGAAGGAGGGTAAGAAGGAAGAACGCAAGAGAGAAATGGGTGGAGAGAGAGGGATGGAATATGGAAGAGAGGGAGAGGACAGCAGGAGAAATGGGGGTAGAGGCAGGGGAGGAGGAAGATAAAGGAAGATAGAGATAGATGGAAGTTGAAGAGAGGGAAAGAAGAGAGAGAGATGGAGAGAGGGAGAGGGATGGACATAAATATTGATAGATATGGAGTGAGAGAATGTGTGTGTTTGAGGGGGTGAGATAGAGAGAAAGAAGGAGAGATGGAGGGAGATGTAGATATAGATGGATGGGGAGAGAGGGGAAAGAATATTTCTTGCAACGGATGCATAGATTTCGGCGTAGATGGTGATTTCCAATCCTATTTGATTGGTTATTACTGAATGTTCAGAGACTTTGACAGTGTGGATATTGATTTCTATTGATATTTGATTGCTTGCACTAGATGCATTGATTTCAATGTAGATGATTTCTAATCCTATTTGATTGCTTGCACTAGATGCATTGATTTAAATGTAGATGTTGATTTCTAATTATATTTTTATTGTTTACGATAGATGCGTTGATTTCAATGTGATGATTTCTAATCCTATTTGATCGCTTGTACTAAATGCATTGATTTCGGTGTAGATGTTGGTTTTTAATCCTATTTACTTTCACTGGATATGAGTTTCCAGTTTTAGAGTACAGTATTTGATTTCTAATCTTATTTGATTATGCATTAGATACAGCGATTTAAGTGTAGAAGTTGCTTGCTAATATTACTTGATTGTTTGCATTAGATGTATCGATTTTAGTGTAGATGTTGATTTTTGATTTGATGTAATTGGACGTATCTTGGTGTGTTAATTTTAAAGTGGACTAGTTAATGTAGGTGGTGATGGCACAAGAAAAATATTGACAATGTATATTGATTTACAATGTTATAACTTATTGATGGAGGTGATTTCTAATCCTATTTGATTTAGCAACAGATGCATTAGGTGCTTTAGTGTAGATATTTATTTTTAATGATTTTGTGGTGCATTAGATGAATTGATTTAGGTGTAGATGATTTCTTGCACTAGATGAATTGATTTGATTATTAGATGATTTCTAATCTATTTTATTGCTTGCACTAAATGCATTGATTTTAAGCGTAGATGCTGATTTCTAATCCTATTTGATTACATACACTAAATGCATTGATTTCGGTGTAGATGTTGGTTTGGAATCCTATTTTCTTACTTGCACTAGATACATTGATTTAGTCGATATTGATTTCTAATCCCATATTTGATTGTAGCATTAGATGCATTGATTTAACTATAGAAATTGTTTCTAATCTTTTTATGTACATTAGATGCATTGATTTCAATGTAGATGTTAATTTCTGTTGATGTAATTGGATGTATGATGGTACACATTTAATTTTAAAGCGATTGGATTAACAGTAATGCTGAATTCAATTACTTATTACAAAATATTATTGACCTTTTGTACATTGATTTTCGTAATAGTAGTTCAACCTAATTAGTAGATGAAGAGGAATGGTATTATGTTTGCTACAACATCTTGAGTTAAAGATTCAAATGATTTAGCCAGTTACAAGGTGTAATTTCATAGTATTGATATAAAAATCAAACATATAAGTAGAAATAAGAATAATAAAAGCAAATAGTTTGAGATTGATCACAATGAATATTATTTGTAATTGACTACGTCTTATTATTCGCATTTCTATCATTCAACACTATTATTGTCACTTTGCATTCAAATTTTTGGTATAAAATATTTTCATCTTGTTCAAAGTTGTTGGCTGTGTTATCATCTCAACAAAGACAGAAGATAACTAAATAAAATTAAATTAAAATAATGAGATTATCTCAAAATATTTTACTTATATTTAATTAATCATATTAATATTAGATATATTTACACATATTATTAATAAAATTAATCATATTTTCGATAGATTTTCCTTTGCCACACACGGCCCAGAAAACCAACCTAGATCCATCTTCTTTTCTGGATCTATTAATGCAATCGAGAGGATAAAATCTACCGAGGTGCAAACATTTCCTCAAGTTTTTGCCCTCAAAAGAGTTTTCACCTCGAGATATTTGATCCCTCTCAACCTTGATAGATCTAGAGCTAAGATGGATCTAGGTTGGTCCACATAAAATGTGACTTAAATAGGGAAGGTACGACATTATTACAGGTTAGATACATTGCTGGAAAATGGAGGTTGTAGTGTGTAAGTGCATGAGAGAAACCATGGTAAAATGTTGTGGAATGCATCAATCAAATGTGTGAGAGGAAACATCATGTTTGGAGTGTATCAAAGTCCAAAGCATGGTCGTATAAAGAAACAACAAGGGATTAAATTTTATTATTATTATTATAATGGAGTCAATTATTGTATGTAAGTGTATATTGCTATAAGTTTCGTGAGCACGTGTACCCCTGGATAATTATTAAGTACGGGTTAGATGGCAGGTAATGAAATATTGGGTTAACTAATACCTCGGGTACTCTCTTTAGGGTAAGGGCAGGAAGTGATGAATTCACTCGAGAGATCCCAAAGTCAAAGTTTAAAGGGGGTGTTAAAAGTAGAACTTGACTTGGGGATAGAGTCAAAGTTGACCAAGTTAACGATGTGGTGGTTTTTGACATGTGGTATAGTGCACCATGGTTTATGTCCTACGGATTGCATGTAATGAAACGCTTTAAAAAGATGGAAGACTTCATTGTAGGCGGGGCGGAGGTGAGCGGTGGGAAAACAATAATTTGAATTAATGAGTTTTGTGGCCAAAAATTAAAAATAATTTGTTAGGCCAGGTTTTCCGGTTGGGGTTTTCCCAAGGTAAACACTATGCGGATTTTGTTTAATGTTTTTATATGTGTTTTTGGTTTATTTCTTTGTTTAGAAATTTCTGCCAGGGGGAGGGAGAAATCAACATTTCTGAAGTTGAGTCCATGACCCAAATTAAACCCCCTCTCAAAAGGTCCTTTGGTCTTGGCTTACCAGCGTATTGTTGGGGTTTTTGGGTTGCGTTTTGTGTGCTTCGCTCCTTAGTTGTTTTTCTAGAGAGGCTCTAGCGGGGTCAATCATGTGACAGGCGATTTGTCCTTCAATCAAATGGATGGAGTTTTTAGAGAGGGACGAGGAGGAGATGGTTCTGGTTTTGGTGTTTCCAAACTCCTTAACGCTCCCCAAAGTTCTCCTAGCTTGATGGAGGTTAGGATTTTATATGGGGATTGGTATTTGTAGGCAGAGAGTTGAAAAGAACTTGGACACTGTGCTGGGTGTTGGTTGGGTTTGACAAGAGAAAATCCATAATTCGTAGAAGAAACTTGACACAATCTCAAAGCGGAAAAACCATTGCCTGCCTATGTACAAACTATATACAGGAAGGGTGGAAAGTTTGCTGAAGCCAGGGTTTTGGTGGGGAAGGCACTGCTATATTTCACAGTAAAGTAGTTGCGGCTTTGGCTATCGTCATGTTTGGCGAGATTTATTCCACAAAGATTAGTTTATTAATGGGTGATTGGCTACGTTTTTTAATATATGAGCATGACACTTCAATGGAAAATCAAGGAACCGTGATACGTAATGTTATGAGTTAAGATAGGAATTCATACATAAAGACAATAGATACTGATATGTGTCACTTGGTAAATCAATCATCCTCATTATCATTGGATGAAGACTCCACACAATGTATGGATTGGTGAGAAACCATACGGTAAACATCTTAGAGGGTATTTGGATATGATCCTTATGTGCACATTTCAAATGAAAATGGGAGTCGTTGGATACTAAAGTTGAAAAGTGTATATTTGTGGATAAATATGGTTTGAAAGGTTATAAACTTTGGAATAAAAATAAGAATGTTTTGTATGAATCAAGATGTGGTATTTAGAAAAATCAAAGTTGTTGTCCAATGGGATGTCAACAAAAGAAGAGAAAGAAGATTTTGTTTTAAAAAGTATGGAATCGAATAGAACCTTATACTCATGTTTTAAAACTAATTTGAAAAAGAATGTAGCCTAGGCTAGAGGCCTTAAATATGTACTATCATCAACCTAATTTCCATTCAATTTTGTGTTATTTATTTTTATTATCGATGATGATCTTAGAGGCTGGTAGGAAGATAACAAATTCGAGAGGATGGTAAATTCTAAATAATAGTTGGAAAATGGAAACCTTGGATAGAAGGCAAAGGAGGCTTGGTATCTGAGTGGAGTTGCCAACTGAAAATTCCATTCATTACCAAGTGGGTGTTTTAAAAATAAGTTGAATGTAGAAGGTTATGTGGAATATTTCAAAGCTTAGTTTATAAGAAGAGTCCTTCTTGGATAGAGGGATAGATACTGGTGACATTTTTTTCTCCTATTTGCTATGCTAGATTCTATTAGATTTGTTTTACCTATTAATCTGTTGCTTTGATTTTGAAAGTACAATAGATGAATATGAAATTTTATAGAATTTGGAAGAAATTTACATGGAAGTAGCTAAGAAGGCTTTATAATGAAGGGAAAGAAGAGTTGGTATGCAAGCTGAAAAGTCCATAGATGGGTTAAAAACAATCACCAAGGGTGTGGTATTCAAAAATTGACTAGTATATGAGACTTGGCTTCATAGAAAACACTTTGTCTCATTGTGTATTTCAAATTAGTTGGTGATTATGTTATTTATTGATCTTGTATACGGATGATATGTTGTTAAAGAAATGGCGAAATAATCACGATCTTAAAAATCTCAATTTTCCTCTAAATTTGGCATAAAAAGATCAAGTGCTGCAAATTTCTATGTAGACATGAAAATTAAAGAAGATTAAACATACAAGATACTTTGGTTAAATCAAGAAATAATGTTGAGACAATGCGGTTAATATGCGGGAGTAAGCAAACTTTGTAGGTTCCTTTTTCTATAGGTATAGAATTGTCACTGAGATCAGTATAAGACACAAGAGGACGAGAGGACATGTAATGTGTTCCTTATATGCAAGGGAGTTGTTAGCTTGATTGTTCTGTCGTTTGTATTGAACCATATTACACATGTAGTAGATATTGAGTAGTACTGTGTAAAACCAAGGAAGGAGCATTAGGCAATAGTAAAGAGAGTTTTTATGTAATGTTTAGGTTGTGTTTAGGATTAGATATTTGAACCAAACATAGTTACGAATCAAGCGATAACTATTACCTCCAAATGAAAACTCTATGCAAAAAACTCAAAAAACATGAAAAAACAACCCAAGAAAAACGAAAAGTGTGCCTTCGGAAACGACCTTCATTATTTTTAGTCAAATTTCAACATTTTTTTAAGTATTATACTAAAAACCAAATTGTTCTTGGAAAAAAAAGTAGTAATTTTTTTCTGAAACAAAGAGATCTTGATAGTTGGAATAACATCACTATTTTGTGTGCAAAATAACTGAAAATACAAAAAATCTGCGGAAAATCATATTTATAATTTTTGTATTATTACAAAAAACAACACGAAAATGAAAAAATGTACTTACATGAAGAATGTAGTCAATTTTTTGTACAAAAAAAACTTTGAAAAGCGAAAAGGGTTAATGTTGGAATAGTAGATTTTTTCTTTTTGGGAGTAAATTAGAACAACAATTTTTAATAATGACATTAAAGATGAACTTATCCCATGACTTTGAAAAAACCTTAAAATTTTCAAATATAAATATGACATTAGAGATAGAATATCAAAAGTCTTAAAATTGTAACAACATTTGCATAGTATTAAAAAATAATGTATTGTCAAATGTTTCACAGCAACGAAAATCCAAAAATGACATTGATAAAATATCACCTTTGTGAAAATAAAATTCTAACGATTTGTAGACAGTATTAAGATAAAATATCACTTATAAAACACACACACACAAATTTTCAAAAAATAAATTAAAATTAAAAAAAGCACAATTTGAAAATTAACCCAAATATATATATATATAAGTTATAAAAGAATAATATTAAACAAAACCACACTTAACTAAAAAGAATGATAAAATAAAATTAAAAAATTAAAAATAGTTCGAAAATAATATGAATGAATATTTGATATATAAATCTTATTGGGAGAGTCACATAAGAAATTTACAGGGACCGAAACGTGTTTGAACTACCAACTATAGTTCATCATCGGGATCGATAGTATGATTATATAATTTAATTAAATTTCTTATGTGTTCCGGAAAATTATAATTAAATGTTATAGATCCTGGCTTGCCTCTCAATATAATAATAATAATAAAATATTAAAATAAAAATATTTAGATATTTAATTTAAAATTTAAAATAAAAATAGAAAGTAATAATAATAATAATAATAATTTATAAATTTAATTAAATTTAAAAGAAAAAAAAGGATCAAAATAATAAAACTTTAAATTTAAAAAATAAAAAATAGAAATTTTTAAATAATAATTTAGGGTATATAATAATAATGAATCTCTTAAAAAAAAAAAAAAACAAACAAACAATAATTTTTTTATATTAAATAAAATAAAAATAAAATTAAAAATAATCTAAATTAATTAATTAAAAAAAAAGTTTTCAAATTAAAATTAAAAAAAAACAAATAAATTAAAAAATATAATATATTTAAAATTAAAAGAATATAAATTAATTAAAAATAAAAATAAAAATTAAATTAAAAAATAAATTAAAATAAATGAAATTAAAAATCAAAATCAAAACAAAATTAAAATTAAATGAAATCATACAGCCCCCCTCGTGGACGGTAGTCCAACGACGGCGCGGCGATTCACGAAATTGATCCGGGCGGTGGTGTTGCGAATCAACCCGGGACGAAAACGGTGATTCATTGAATGGTAGCGGTATTACCCGAAATTGATCCCCATTTCGCATAGGAAGTGAGAGCTTGTGTGTGTGGACCACAGCCACGTAGGTGACGGGGAGCTACTAGCTCTCCCATAAACACATAAATGGGCTAGAGGTCAAGCCACCTTTACCGGAGACGTGATAGTGAAAGTAAAACGGTGATTTTATTTATTTTGTGATTAATTTTATTTTTTTATTTTTATTAATTATTTATTTTATTTTTATTTTTAAAATTAAAAAATTACTGTTTTGCATTAATTTTTATTATTATAAAAATTTTTAGTTAGTTTTAAATTTTAATTTAATTTGTATTATTTCAATATGTTTTTAAATTTAATATTGTTTTATTGTATTTTTGTACTTTTTTATTTTAATTTTTGTTAAAAAAAATTATTATTTATTTAATTTTATTTGAGTGTGTGTGTGTGTGTGTTTTTAATTTAGAATTTCCAAATTTTGAAATTGTACCTTTATTTTAAATGTGTGTATTATTATTATTTTTATCATTGTAATTATTTTTACAATTTTATTTTTTAAACAAAAATATTGTTTTTCTTTTTTGGGTCTTGTCTTGTCTTGTTTATTTTATTAGTATGTCTTATTACCAAGATGAGAATCTGCCTCTAAACAAAAATGATAATATTGCATCAGCCTTTCAAAATTAGCAGAAAGTCATTAACATTTTAAAACAAATGTTCATACTTGATAAATAAAAAAAAATTTAAAGTGCTAAAAAAATGACCATTTTCCTAATCGACAACAAATATTTAAATAAAAATAATAATAATAATAATAATAAATCAAAGAAAATTTTAAAGTTCACAAAAATATACTTTAAAAAAAAAAAACGTTATTCTACATCACCACTTTTCAAAATGGACATGAAAATCATGACATAACTATGCTCCATAAATCATAAGAAAATTTAAAATACAAAAACTATGCTCAAAAATAAAAGAGTAATCTTCTGCATGTACTTTTTCAAAGTCGGGTGTTTTTTTCTACCTCAAAAAAATGGGTACCGAGTTAATTTTCTTGTTTGATACGTAACTATGGTAGGAGATATACAAGCGGGTATGTGTTTCACCTATTTGGAGCTTGTTAGTAAAATAAAGAGCAAGAGATATTCTATAATCGCACTCTAAATTATAGAAGCTAAATCCATGGTAAGCAAAACAAACATGGAACTAAGTATGGCTATAAAGATTGTGTTTGGATATTAAGGTTGGTATGACATGGTATAAGGATATAATGTGACAATCAAAGTGCAATTTTCTTAGCAAAGATCCATGCTTATCATTCTAAGACAAAGAATAATGATGTTCGGTATTATTTTGTGAAGGTATAGTTGAATATACGGGGATGTTATTTGTAAAAGTGGACACTTTGAAGAACGTTGTAAGAATCATTAACAAAATTTGTGAGCATTGGTTCTCTTAAGAGTAGAAAAATAAAGTGCATTATTGCCTTGGATTGTTGATCATGTACTCTTGTGATTGACATATGCAAAAAAAAGAAAGTGGAGAATGTTCGATATGTGTTATATTTTTGTGCATGACTATCCCCACACATAGTTTGTATGTGTTGGGAACAATAGGGGTGGTAGAACCCTTTGGGGGATTTAGGCGTGGAGCCCTAAAAAATGGTAACTTTTTACATCTGTTACAGCCGGTTAACGATATATGAGGCATTAATTGCAAGAGAAAGAGACTAGATTATTTCTGTCATTAAGGTATGCATATAGTACTGTGATTTAGTTATTTTAGAAAAGCTACATAGTTCTAAAATATAATGAAAAGTTGTTTCTAAAAATGTCATGATAATAAAATTTAATTAATAGCCCTCAATGCGGGGGATCAACTAAGAGCATAAGGGTCAACTGCTCTAGGAATGTAGACACTATAATCCCATAGTTAATTTCTTTACTAGGAATAGGAAATATATTTTTATCAATTTTTGTCTTCTACTGAGCTCATAAAAGTGAGTTATTACTAATTTTATGGACCATCGGTCTTTGACCAAAAATACAAATTTCTGCAAAAACCTATAGGTACAGATAAGGCTGCATAGGTGATCAATTTTAATTTTAGAATCTTAATCTACAATCTCTCTCCATGGGGAGAGAAAAAAGTGGGATCCATGACATATACCCGACAATGAAGCTAGCTCCTTCATGTATGATCAAAAGTTGATTAAATGTGGAAAAAAGTCAATGGGATTCACACCTAGAATAACAAACAAGGAGGATCAATGGAAATTTCACAATGAATTGGATCATTACTTGATTTTGAAATCACCGTGTTATCATGTAAAGGAATGGAAACCAATATTCTTCCCTCAAAGAGCTCAACCACTGAACATCTCTCCCATCACTCTAAATGTTTTGAGTTGCTAACAAAAATAACCTACAGAGTTAAAGAATTTTTAGTTCTCTCATATGGACTTCAAAGAACATCAATTGATGATGGAATGAGCAAATCCCAACAAGGAAAAGCACAATAATATGTGTGTGTGTTACAACTAAATTAAAAGAAACAGATATCATCTCAGTCCAGGATAGGCTTGTTTTGAGGTTGTAACAAGTTCAAAGAGATTTGGAATCAAAATGGTGCACCTTTAGCAATAAATCTAACAAATGATTGTTATCAATAGGAGGAAGTTTTGTGGACGTAGAAATATTCAATCTAGTGGCTCAAGAGGGGGATAACTCAATTTCTTTCTGATTTGTGATCAAAGGTGGCATTCCAACATAAAAATGTAACTCAGGAATAATCAGGTGTAGCTAACCTCTCATCCAGATATTGAGCAAAGGCTTAATTCATTTTCCAAATTTGTTCTCTTTGAACCTTCTCAAATCGTTATGTTAGTATTCATTGATACTACGTACGCTTTAGAGCATTTGTTCCATCATTATTGTTCCATAGTAAAAATTGAGGTTTGGACCATGGTTTCTTAGTCTCAGAATAATCTCGGGAGTTCTCTTCTTCTTTGAACACAATATACCACTTTAGATCCTAAAGAGAACAAAGCAGTTGGAGGCTCTTTGTAATGTCATATACAAAATTATCACAAAGATCATCTCTTCTCGCCTTAAACCCTTCATGCCTCTTCTCATTGACTCTAAGAAATCTACCTATGTTGGGGGAGTCTCCAAACTTCATTCACAGCTAATGTTCGACATTCATTGAAAACAATGATTTCCAAGTATGTTGTTACCTTGGCTCTGTAATGTCCCAGGCTTTGGATAGAGTTAACCTAGCAATACAACATAAACAACTGTTTTAGATTCCATTCTTTCACAGGATCCATTCAGATCCTTTCTCTTATTTCTTCATCTTTCTTCTTGGCACTTCATAGTAGTGGTGTATTTTTGTTACTCAAGAGGCTAGATCTTTCAAGGTCCTCATTGATTGCCATGGACGACTTTGAAGCCTCCGTAATCATCTTAAATCTGTTTTTCTTTTCAATACCACCCTTTCTATTCGGTTCCATATTTCTTGTCCTTGGCTTCTCTCAAGTTCCCTATATCCCAGATACCCTGCAGAGCCCCTTATGAGATTGTTGCTCTGTTTCTTAGGAGGACCTCCTCTCAAGAAGACAGGCTAAGGCTGTTTCCGAGTTTGTACTTCCAAATTATTGAACATTGTTGGTCATTTGGTCCTCCTTAAATATAATTGCGAAGCCATTCCGATCTACCTCTTTTTATTTTCTCACTCCCCAATCATATTCTTTAAGCCATTGAAACATTGAAAAATTTCTTCGACAAGGCACGATTTAAAAAGAAACTTGAAAATAGACCTTGGTGGTCACCAGGATTCCATCATATACCTAATTTTCATAGGTGTAAGGCCATGGTCATGCCACCTACCACATTTGGTCGATCCATGATGGGCACATTAATTAGAACAAAGGAGGAGTTTATGGCAGAGTACAAAGCCTCATTGGAGATGGAGTTATGAATGTAGATTACCCATGAAAATCATGTCTTTTATTTTCAGAATGGATTCTGTAGAACAAATTGTCTTATAAATTCGACACAAACCCTCATTGATAGCCACTAATTAAGCTCGAACTCATTATTGATAACCATGCATTATTTGAGTAGCACATGTTTGGAAAAATCTAATAATTGGGTGTTGATTCTTTTGTTTGGTTGTATGGTCCTATGAACTTTTCGATGGGGTAGACCCAAATTTCCTATAGGAATAGGACAAATATGGATGAAAAATAATCCAGCACAACTTTCAGAATACAACTACATTCATTGCCTAAGATTTCATTCAAACCATTGAGAAGGATACCCATATACGTATGTTTATAGGGAAGATAATGGGAATGATCAACAAGTAGTAAGAGTATACTGTACTTGATTTGAGACTAGTCAATAAGAGGAAATTGAGTTTTTACATACATTGTGGAACTTTATTGGCACTAAACAACCTTTATGGGCTGAGGCAAAACGTTGGTGAGAGCATTGAATTGCAAGGAGTTTCGATGAGTTAAATGCCTTTGAGAAACATAATCACTATGTACTCTTTCTTTGTTCTTAGCTAGTGAGGATGAATGGAAGAGTCTTCCAACCAATGCTAGAGGTATCCTTGGGAGGAAGGAACACTTGGTTGTAAATATCCTTTGATCCCTTTTTCATATTTGCTTTAGGACATTTTTTTCTCCCTTCGTGGTGTTGTCTAGCATGTGGTTCCTTTTTCATCGTCGGGAGAGTGTTTTGCAACCGAGTTGATGCAGAACTCTCTTTGTTATTTTTTTTTTCTTACCAAATGGGTTAGAGTGAGGTTCTTTAGGCCGGTTGTTTTTGCATATTCCTTTACTCCCATTTTGTGCCTTTCCTCGTTTTTTTTGGTTGTCGACTTACGGCATGGGATTTTCTTCGATAGATTTGGGGTTTCGAAAGACTACCGCTCACACGCCTTTATTGTCATTTTTATCATCTCCATGGACTTCTCTTGGGTGTGTCGCACTCTGTCGAATCATATTTTTCTCAGAGTGGACATCATCTTCACAGTTGGAATATGTTATGGCTCTTGTTGGACTTTGTTGCACGATCTTAGTGGCCAATTTTTGGGTTTTATTACATACAATATTTGGCCTATGAAGGTTTTTGGATGATTGCAGTTAGTACAATTTTGTCATGTGTTTATACTTGTGAGGTTTACACCCCCCTTTTTTTGGGATTTAAAAAGCACCGCGTCTTGTGATTTTCTTTTCTTTTTTAGGGCCTACGAGCCTGGAAATTTTACCTTGTTGGGCCCACATCCTTGATATTCTTGTATCTGCTCTGGCATGATGCAGGGATTTTATTGATCCTAGGGTTTTCATTCCTCTTCTTTTGTGAGATGTTTGCTTAGTTTCAAGACATTTCGGCTCGGGATCGCATACACTTTCAGTGTCTATGAAATGTATTTTATTTCCCTATTCTCTTAACAAAATTATGGATTTTTCCTGGGAAAAAACACAAAAATTGATATTTAAACACAATGAATTTAAATCCTTAGCAAATGACTCACACGTGTTATAAATAATTTTGGTTAAATAAAATTGTTTAAAAATTATTAAACAAATAGCTAACTTGTTAAATAAAAATGATTTAAGATGATTTAAACAAAATAGTTGATTATTAATATAAGTGTTTTGGGATTTTTATCTTTGTTAAATAGGTTAGGTGGACCACCAGACACGATGATGCGGTTATGCGAAACATGGCATGAAAATAAACACATAACCATAAATACGAGCTGCCATGCAGAGAAAAATAACACTTCATTTCATTAATATCAAGCTGAGAAATTTGCTTACGGACAATGGAAATAAAACTAGCTAGAATGCTGAGTAGCTATCTCGAGAAAGAGATGTGGTGGCTAAGTCTACGGCCCTTTTACAATGAGCGCGAGGCCTATTTATTATTGAGAAACAATGGAGAACCCTAAACATCACAAAAACCTAACCCTGGAGATGAAGCGCCAAGGCAACAGGTCGTTTGGGTGGGGTGGTGTTAACTTCCGAGACGATAACTGGCATACTATCTCGGTTGTATATGATACTTATCCGTACCCAAACTCTATCATGAGGACTGCGGAGGCATCGGGACGGGTACATCAAAGAATTATTTGGCGCTTCCGTACCCAACGTCGTTTGGGAGCCTCCAAGCTTGACTCAGGAAGTTCGGGGCAGAAAAAGCGCAAAAATAGTAAGTTATGCCAAAACGGAAAAAGGCGAAAGAAACCGATGGTGGGGAGCCCAAATGGAGATAGGCAGGTAGCCACCAATATCCACACGGATCATTCCTCCCCCTTAGGAAGCAATGGTCCCCATTGCGTTAAGTTCCTCCATGAGATGAGGAAATTTATAGCCCAAGACTTGGTCCACGAGTGAACCACTTTCCTTGGTGCGGGGAGTTGGCCGGCTGTGACCCCGTCTGATTGGATCTGTTGTTGACGAGTGTTCTTGATTTGCATGTCATGATACAATCTGTGGTGGCTGTTCCATGCGATGCAGGTTTAACTGCAGGTGGTGGCAGTTGTTGCAATGTCAGTGTCAATGAAGTGGAAGAGAATGGAGGAGAAGCGATCCACACATTGAAGGCGGGTGGACAGAATAGTGAATACCAGCTCGAAGGGCATTGTTACCCTCTGTGCCAGGTGATGGTGTGCGGCCGTATCGGAGCGGGCGGGGGCTTGCGGTGAGTCCGGTGGCGCTCCTTAACGCAAATGTAGCCATGGCTGTCTGTCACACGGAAGTGGTGTGGCACCGGTGTTGATCATGTGGCCCAGCAGCCTTGTCGCATTAGCTCTGTCAATATATCATGGTTTGTTGGCGGATGTGTTGAATGCGCTTCAGTAGGCTTCCTTGCTTTGTCAACAGGCCAGGACATGCAATTTGAATCGGCTTTGACATTGCAAACGGCATGGCTATGTCAATGGGACATAGTGGTTGGAATCCCAAAGCCCACCTGAAAGGAGCTATATTGATGAGTGTGGAAACCGATTCTCCTTTGTGTTGTACAACGGGGGAGGCTCGTCCATGTGCGTGGATGCTTGGAGTTGTACATGCGCGAGATGTGCAATCTACAGTGACGACCTGCGTACGGCCATCTGTTTAGGGATGGAAAGGCCCAATGAGACTTGGTGACTTTGTGTCCAACAGTGACACGGGCGAGACCAAAAATGTCTTGAGAACATACCTATCTCGATCTGATATGATAGACTGTGGGATCCCCAAGTGCACCCACACTCGTTCAAAGAAGAGTTTAGCAGTGGCTTCTGCTGTGATATTCTTCTTACAGGCCGCCATGATGGCCATCTTCGAGAATCTGTCAACGACCACGAAAACACGGTCATTTCCATTCTTAGTAGAAGGCAGGCCCGACATGTAATCCATGGAGATGGATTCCCACGGTCGACTAGGGGTAGGTAGTGGAGTATATAGGCCTTGCTTCTTGATGGTCGGTTTGGCAATGGCACAAGCAGTGCAGGATCTGATGTGCTTCTCGACATCCTTTAGAAGGTTCGGCCAATAGAAATACTTCTGTAGTATTGCTACTGTTTTCTCGACCCCGAAATGCCCAGCGACTCGACTGTAGTGTGCTTCCCATATCATCTTGGCACGCTCGCTTGAAGGAACACAAAGGTGTCCCAGGTGACATAAAAGTGCATCTTGGAGGTGAAAATTTTGAACTTGCGTGCCCCCCAAGAGTGCCTTGTAAGTGTGGCCGAATTCTGGGTCACTCTCATAGAGAAGCGGCCAATCAGAAGTCTCGTGCCCACAAGAGTTGAGCACGGTGGTGAGCGCCACGATCGGTGGTCGGCTGAGGCAGTCTGCAACATTATTAGTGCTACCCTTCTTGTACTTGATGTTCAAATGAAACTGTTGCAGATATGTGGACCACTTCTGATGGCGATCATTCTGCAACTTCCCTTGTGTCTGTATGAACTGTAGGGGCCGGTGGTCTGTGTGGATGATTGTTTCATTCCCAAAATGTAATGCTTCCATTGTCGACAGGCTTGCACAATGAAATACATTTCTTTGTCATAGGTGGGATACTTGCGAACTGTCTCAGACAATGTCTCGCTGTGATATGCCACTGGATGTCCCTGTTGAGTAAGAACTGCCCCAATAGCATAGTCAGAGGCATCTGTCTCGATCTCAAGTGGCTGTTGCAAGTTTGGTAAAGTGAGCACTGGGGTAGAACAGAGGCGGTTTTTCAGTTCTGTGAACGCCTTCTGTTGAGGTTCCGACCAAAAAAAAATTTTCTCTCGCTCCTCCCTTGGTGACTTGACTCAAGGGCCAAGTGATATGAGAGAATCCCAACACGAACCTCCGATAGAAATTAGCAAGACCCAGAAAGCTGCGAAGCTCTGTTATAGTGGTTGGGGCTGGCCAATCCCGAATGACTTGGATCTTGGCTGGATCCACATGCACCCCCCCTTCATCAATAATGTATCCCAGATATTGAACCTGGGTCATGCCAAACGTGCACTTCTCCAAATTGGCACACAACTTGTGTTGCCGCAGTGTTTGGAGGACTTGTCGGATGTGATGAAGGTGCTCTTCCCAAGTGTTGCTGAAGATCAGAATGTCATCCAAGTACACCACTACGAATGAGTTGGTGAATGGCCGCAAGATGTCGTCCATCATCCTCATGAAGGTTGCGGGAGCATTCGTCAACCCGAAAGGCATGACCAGCCATTCAAAAATGCCTTCCTTGGCTTTGAAGGCAGTCTTCCACACATCAGAGGGTTCAATTGGTACCTGGTGATACCCAGACTTCAAGTTGATCTTACTGAAATATTTTGCACCTTGGAGTTGGTCCAGAAGGTCATCAATCCGTGGGATTGGGTACCTATTCCGGACAGTGATCTTGTTCAGCGCCCGATAGTCAATACAAAGTCTCCACGTCCCATCCTTCTTCTGTACCAACACGATCGGGCTCCCACGGGGCGATGAACTTGGTCTGATGTGACCTTTCTGCAACAGCTCCTGAATCTGCCTCTTGATTTCATCATTCTCCAGAACAGAGCGCCGATAGATCGGTCCATTAGGTAGCGGCGCACCGGGGGTCAAATCAATCGGGTGCTTGACCTGACAGTGCAGAGGAACCCCTGTGGGTGAGGTGAATATGTCCCCGTATTCCTCCACAACCTTATCCATTTGTTGTTGTTGTGCAGAGGAGCCCTGTCTGGAGGTCGTGGCCACAGTCTTCTTCTTGCCCTGGGGGCGGATCATCAGGAAAACGAATTTCCTGGTTTGGGAAATGAGCTTACTGCATTGTTTTGCAGTAACCAAAGAGATAGCGGTAGGAGGTGGTACCTCTGGTATCCTGTACAACTTATTTCCCAAAGTAACAATAACAGCGCGAGGCCGAGACTCATACACAGCATGACGCTTCCACAAGTATGGGTTTCCTAATAATACATCAAAAACATCAATAGGAGAAACTTCACATAGTACCTCATCTGTGAAGGGCTTGATGCTATAGGGAAGGCATCACTGCTGGCTGACGCGGAGATCTCATCATTGGTGAAGCCACCCAATGGTGTATGGATGTGGGTGAGCTGTGGTTGGCAAGCCCAACCGCTTCACGATGTCTACTGAAATGAGGTTCTTTTGGATCCCATTGTTGACAATGAACTGTACCGAGGAGCCCTTTACCCACATCTGGGAGTGGAAGAGACGTTCCTCCTCCTCTGGATCTTCCGGTTCCTCCTTATGGATCTTCGTAGTGGCAATAGTGGCATTGGGCTCCGCATAAATAATCTGTTTCCCTTTGTCATTCCCCTTGTTAGGTTCTGATTCAGAGTTGGAGAATGCATCTAACTCAGAAGCCCGCATCTCAGCCACCAGCGACTGCTTGACCCAACACTCACTTGTGTTGTCAGTGGAACTCTTATGGAACTCACACCACTTTTCTGTGTCCTTCTTTGGCCTTGCAGTGTTGTTCTTTGCTTATGGCTTCGACAGGTTGTCTTGAGTCGCCATGCCTTGGCTCTGTCCTTTGTTCTGCGGTTTGGGAGCACCCTTCCCTTGCTTTTGATTCGCAGATCCAAAGTCTCGCTTCTTCTGCTTGAATTTCTGCTCAATCTTGGCAGCATACCGGTATGCTGTACCAAGCGAGGAGATATCGAGGAACTCCATTTCCTCCTGAATGTATCTGTGCAGACAACTGCGATACTTTAGCACCAGATGTTTCTCTGAATCTTTGATACCCAACTTGGTGTGCAGGGTATGGAACAGATTTGTCAGCTCATGCACATCTTGATCCCTTTGTTGTCGTAGCGTGGTCCATTGTATGTACTTGTCCTCATAGCTCCCCACGGGATAGTACTGTTCCTTGACGGCATTTCGGAAAGAATTCCAAGTTGGTACGGCCGAGAACAGAGAGGGTTCTGTCTGGTCCTTGTTCTCACAGTAGGTTTCCCACCAGTCCTTAACATGGGGGGTAGCTTTGAGGAGTGCAAAAATAATCTTCTCCCGGTCTGAAAAGTCATGAACAGAGAAATATCCTTCTAATAGATTCGACCATCTATCTACGGCATCTGCGTCTATTTGACCCTCAAATATGGGAATGTCAAAATTTACTTGTACCTTAAAGGGAGTCGCAACTCCAGAGTGGCTACTAGATGCAGATGCGCCGCCGGTGGGCAGCCGTTGAAGGATCTGAGCAAAGTTATCCATCATCGCGTTCCTTTGTTTTTCGAGGGCCTCCTCGATCAATATTTTGATAGGATCTCCTGCTCCCTCATCTTTCTTTTCGTCCCCCATGGGCGTCCGTCGAGGATTGCGAGGCTGATCTTGCAAAGGTTCCACCAGATCAAGCCCTAGCTCCTTATACCCCGACCTCGTTGGGGACATGCAAAGAAAGATCGAGAAAAAGCAGACCGCTCTGATACCACTGATCCGGATTTATGCAGGAACGCAACAGAATAAACATATAACCATAAATACAGAAATGCAATGGAAATAACACTTTATTTCATTAATATCAAAGAACTGAAATTTGGTTACAGACACTCTAAGAACAATATTCTTCTAAAATATTAGCATAATAATCTTTTCAAGAACTGACATAGATTATGTCTTTTACCATGGTAATTCACTAAGATCAATATCTTTCTAAGAGATTAGCATAATGCCAATATTTTCTAGAGATTATTCTTTTCAAGAAATTTTAGCTAAATAACCACTCTCTTTTTCAAGAAAATCAAGTAGTTAATTATCTTTTACATCAAAATTCCTATGCATGCCTACATATCATGGCACAAGGACTATTGGTATGAAAATACACAATCTTAAATATTAAGTAAACCAAGTTTCACTCTATATTTATCTTTTGAATTTAAAATTCAAAAGCATTAATAGTTGCAATTCAATGGTTATTTTATATATTGCATTGATCATATATTATTAAATATCAATAATTTACTATTAATTTGGCAAACCCATATATATAAAGTATCCATGGCAAGCCGAATGCTAATAGCACATTGGAGAATGAAACAAATTATATCCTCTATATAAATGCATATTTAATTATGGTGAAAAGGTTAATGGTAAGAGAATGCATACTCATATGAGTTTTCTAGGAACTATCATCATGAAACTATTATCATGAAATACCAATACACTAAAAGAGAGATTCTTATGGATCTTAAGAAAGGAATAAACAACTCCCCAAAGAACATAAATACACTAAAAGAGATTCTTACCAAAACACTCTCGGATCTCAAGAAAGGAATAAACAACTCCTCGAAGAACATAAACAGTAGTAGAAACAGTAGCAGCTCGTCCTCTGAAGTCGACTTTTTTTTCCTTCCGAACGATAAGGAAAAGAAAACAAACAAAATCACCTATTCTCACGTTGACCCTTCCTTCTAGATTCAGCGTTTTCGTTGGTAACGTTATCGTTGGCAATTTGCGTTCTACCTCCCAGATGCAGTTTTTGCGAGCTTAATTCCTTTTCACTCTACGCATTCATAATCTTAAACTAGTTTTTTTATTTTTCTTAATGAAATGAGACTTTTTCGCAATTTGCGTTCTCCCTCCAAGATGCAGTTTGCGTTCTGCCTCCAAGATGCAGTTTTTGCGAGCTTAATTCCTTTTCACTCTACGCATTCATGATCTTAAACTAGTTTTTTTATTTTTCTTAATGAAACAAGACTTTTAATCCTTAATGTATTCTGTTCCAGCGAAACCCTTTCCTTGATTCTTGTTTCATCATCAGAACAAAGACGAAATATTTTATTTTGCTCTTCTCTTACCTCTTTTCACCCCTTTATGGAAAGAATCAATACACAACTATCAAGAATTCGATCCCTTTATGGAAAGAATCAATACACAACTATGAAGAATTCGATTTCAATCTATTCTTGATTAAACAGTTAAAGTATGATTTATTTACTGTGTGTAAATACATAAGGAAGGTTGAGTAGGTATTTTACATCTAGTCTCTTTTTTCATTTCAGGTTTTTATCAAAGTTCCACTAGCTCCAATGGACACTCTCACCTTTTAGCCATCTTGTTGTCTTTTCTTTTTGCATAGAACCCATTTTCTTCATTTGGGTTTAGCCAGTTTAACTTTATCAAATTAAATGTTTAAATTTAAATAATATAATAACTCAAATCCGAGTGTTACACAAAGTTTTTAAATAAATTTAATAATCAAATGTATTGTTTATTGCTATTTTTTACAAAAAGTAAAAAGTAAAAAAAGAGCTTAGCAAACATATTTTTAAAAAGATTTATTATAAACATTGTTATTTAAACCCATAAAGAATAAGTCATTTTTTCACAAATCAAAATAATTAAAGGAAAAGTGACTTTTCTTGTAAAAATATATTTTCAAATGTACAAAAATGTTAAAAATATTTAATTTATTTAGATTATTAAAATAATTATTTTATCCAAATTCATTGTATCACTAGGTATCCAATTACTAAATTTTAAAATCAATTAATATATTTTACAACTTATAAATTTAAAATAACTTTTTACTTAAGATTTCCAATTCTTAATTTCTAAGATGCAAATATTAAGCAATAATAGTAATTTCCTTTTAAATAAAAAGATACACATGATTTTCAATAAGAGTACTTTCCTTTTAAATAAAAAGGTCACATTTTATTTTTACACTTATTTTAATCATGAGATATGTATAATTTTATGATTTTTTAATTTTTAATTTAATAAAATTATAAAAAGTTTAAAGTATATTTTTTCAAATATTTTTAATTGAGTTTTGTATTATTTTCTAAGTTCAAATTACATTACTTATAATCATATAATTCAAAATATTGTTGGTTTAGCTAAGGGGAAATTAATTAGATGATCCACAATTTGAGAGAAAGAGTATCAATATAAAGCAATTGTATAGAGAAAGAGTATTAATATAAAGCAATTGTATTTTAGCACAACAGTAACTAGGTAAAATCAAGCTACATGATAAGACAAAATAATTGCATAGAAACATAATATGGGCTTAAGAGTCAGAAGCATTATAGGAGCGAGATCATATGCACTTGTACCAATTAGATCAGAGGGATTTGAGTTCACATTGGAGATGGATTTATAGTTAAGCCAAGTGAGCACCCGATTTCTCCAAACAGGACCATTGGTCACGCTAAACCTTCTGGATCTCGTTCAAGGAAGAAATAATGTCGTTTCCAATCTTCATGCTTATCTTTCAAGAGTCTACCCAAAAAAGTCTTCAGCTACCATTAGAGGGTAATGGAATGCAAATATTGGTTCTGTCTTCCTGTAGTGTGACTAGGGTCAGACATCTCATTAGATACTGCTGAAAAAAAGGTAGAAAGAAAGGTTAAATTTGACTTTAGCCTTAGTTAAATTGAGTAAAATTGAATTTCCACATCAGCAGAACAACTTAGAGGTAGTTAACTAGTGTGGCATGGATCTTTTCACTCAGATAACTCAATAAATTTGAATTTGAGGGCATTGAGTTCAGTTATGCATGTGTGATTGCTAAATTTTATTAATATGGTTTAGTTATTTTCAGTTGTATTCATTTAATTGACCTCTAACTATTGATAGAGTTAGTTGAAGGTAAGTTGTGCAGTGGGACAACAATCCAACTCAAAGATTTGTCAGTCAACTAATCAATCAACCCAAAATAGTTGGTGCATGCAAGGAATTCGAGTTCCTCGGCTAAAGTGGATATGACAAGGTATGTAACATGAGTTGTATACTAGTCAGAGTGTACAAGTGTTTCTTGAAGTCAAGAGATCAATTTTTGGGAATTGCATAATCAATTAGGAGGAAATTCCTAAATAATAGGGGTTAATTTCCTCAAGAATTGCGCAAGGAAATAGAAGGCTTGGTGAGAAAATAGTTGGCTAAGTGTTGGCCAGAGGTTCTCACTGAGTAGAGAGAATAATTATTCTTTTTCAGGTTGAGCTTAGACTTGGAGCTTGCAATTGTAATAGTTTCTCTATTCAACTGATTAATCAAAGAGGCTTGAGGGGTTTTTCCGAGTTGGGTTCCCCAAGAAATCACTGTGTTCTTGTGGTTTTGCTTATTGCATGTTTATGTATGTTTCTCTAAATTGTGATTTCAATTCCGTAGAAAAGTACAATAGAATTGTGTCTATTGTTTTCAGTTTGAAATCTTGAGAAGTTGAAATTTCTATCAAAATTTCTACATGGTATAAGAGCCCTAAAATCACATTAGAACTAGTATTGCAAATTGTCTCTCAGGAATTTCGATTTTGAAGATTTAGTGCAATGACATTTCTTCAAGATCGAGAGAATGTCTTTGACATTTCTTCAAGATCGAGAGAATGTCTTTCAACGGACTGAGATTGGAGTATGACCTGAAGGGAAACTCGAATTTCATATCCTGGAAGGATCTATTGGAAGCAGTGCTTGATGATAATGGTGTGTTAGAATATGTGAAAACTGATATTCCAAAACCCCAGTATTCGGATGCACAACAATTATCCCATTGGAAGAAGGGCGTTGCAAAGGTTGGGATAATTCTTCTATGTGGAAGACACTGATTGAGTTATTCGAAAATAGTAGTGGCTATAGAAAATTTCCCCTGAAAGACAAACTTTGAAACATAAGGATGTAGAAGAATGATAACATTCCACAATATCACTCCAAATTTACACAAGTTTGAGATGAGCTTGGAGGGGTTGGTTTGAAAGCTTTAAAAGATGAGCTGGTGAGCCTAACTCTTCTAGGCCTTCCAAAATCCTGGCACAACTACCAGGAAACTATGAATGGAAGACAAAAATTACTGAATTGGGAAAGGTTGCAGTCCAATTTGGTTCAATAAGAGCTCAAGAGAAATATTAGCGATGAAACTTCATCCAGAGTTGAGAATGAAGATAATTTTTCCTTGGTTGGAAAGGCGAAGAAGGGAAAAGGAAATAAGAACCCGAGAAAACTTGAACCCAACCTAAATAATGGAAAGAAGAAAGATTTAAGTAGGATAAAATGCTTCCATTACCATGAATTCGGGCACTATGCAACAAAATGTTTGCATAAGAAGTCTACCCATAAGCCTTCTGGAGGAGCAGGAGGTGAAGGATTGGCTTCACAATTCCAACTAGACTTCACCGTAATAGAATGCATGTCTAGCACTGTTATGGGGAGTGTGTGGTACCTTGATTTCGATGCCTCGTTCCATATGATAGGGTACAAGGAGTTTTTCAGTAGCTTGGAGGAGAAGGATATCTAGATGCATATCGAAATAAGGGATGATGGGAGGTACAATGCTATGAGAATCGGTATTGTCACCTTTAAGAGAGAGAAATCCTCTCCTCTTTGGCTCAAAGATGTTATATTTGTGCATGGGCTAAAGAAGAATCATGCCTCTGTAGAAATATTATAGGATTGTGGGTATGATGTTACTTTCAGTAAATGGAAAGCCTTTCTGAGACACATAGCTGCTAGGAAAGTGAAGCAGATCGAGGTTCGAGTGAAGAACCTATACAAACTTGAGGTGGGAGATTGCAGTGCATTGAAAAGTATGGCTGAAAAAGTGCAGAGTCGAGATGTTAGAGAAATTTGGCATAGGATATTGGGCTATCTACACCATGGTGC
Source organism: Pinus albicaulis (assembly GCA_034641835.2). Lineage (NCBI taxonomy): Eukaryota > Viridiplantae > Streptophyta > Pinopsida > Pinales > Pinaceae > Pinus > Pinus albicaulis. The sequence goes on from JAXQQM020082439.1 coordinate 145,279, forward strand.
CTTAAAAATAATGCAAAAAATTACCATCAGTCTCCCTAAAGGCCCCCTTGACTAGCAGGATGTCTACAAGGGTTTCACATTGGAGAAATAGTCAAGGATGTCTGCAAGGGTTTCACATTGGAGAAATATGACAAATCCACTTTCCATGACCGAGATAACATAGCAGATGAAATCTTAGATCAATTCCACTCTAATGTTTGTGGACCCTTTTCTATAGCCTCCACTGATCTGGTGCTAAAATATATGCTCAAAAATGAAAGTTTTAGGATTCAAGTGAAACCTAAGCGATCGTGTATATCTTGTGTTCTTGAATTCGACGCAATTTGATTCATGAAAAAATGACATCGTATGCTACCAACAACGAGTTCTGTTAATTTCCCAAACAGGAAAATTTTGGCTAAAAAACGTGCAGGCTGCCCAGTCAGCAGTCAGTACAGCTGACTGGGCCTGCTGACTATGCAAGGTGACTAGGCTTCATGAGCCAATGATACTTTGACACTTGGAATTATCTTATTGGTTGAAATTTGGGCGAATTTTGATTGGTTGTTGATAGTATACCACGTGGCGCCTCCCAGTTAGCTAAAATTTTGTTAAGGTTCAAGTGAGGTCGTTGGGGGTCGAACTCGCGACCTCCCACCAAAAATCCTCATGCATTACCAATGTGCCACACCATTGTCACTTAATTTATATTGTAAAAACATTGTATTTAAGTAGTAAAATATGAACATTTGGCATGGGGGTCGGGCTAAGGCCTAGCCCCTAGCCACCCCCGTGCCACGGGAGCGCGGGCAGGGGGGGCGGAGGGATAGACCGTAGCCCGCCCCCATGGTGGTTACCATAAACATTGACCAACGCCCATGTGAACAAACCTCCCAATCGCCAACCATAACCGCACCCAAACTACCCACCTTCGAAACCGTCGGGCTAAACCCCCATGTGAACACCACTGACTGCCAACCATCACGGTTAAGCCGATAATGCCAGTGGAGGGGGCTAGCCCCTAGCCTTATGAAGGCCCACGTGACCAGGTGCGTGTGCAGATTTTGGGGGCTTAGCGGAAAAATTAACAATCCTACAATTTCGCCTGCTGAGCCTGAATCATGCCAGGTTTGGAGGGCAACTTCTGCGTTCAGGGCGCCTGTGCTAGGTTTGGGCTGAATTGTGGGGAGTTTAGCTGCATAATTGGGAAAAAGAGGTAAAGAGACATAAATTTCTCAATTTTTTGGTCTTTTTGGGAGAAGAAAGAGGCTATACAGGCACTTTTGATAGCTCTGAAGCTATTGAAGCAGGTTTTGAAGCCATTTGAGCATTATAAAATATTGTAATCACCATTTTATTGATCATAATGATATAGGGCCACTCATTAGAATATGGACCAGGAGAAGTAGCCTAGGAGGGGTGAACTCCTTCATCACTTGTTATTTTTTGGTTACTATTATGGTTGTATTGTTTGCAATTTTCTGTAAATTTTGTGGTTTAATTCATGTTTTAATGTGTTTATGAATTTAACTTAAGAGCCATAAAAATGCATTGTATTCACTTGCAATTTACATAAACCTCAAGCACATACATATACAGATCATCCACAACAAAACATAAGTACTATGTTATTTTTATTGATGATTTCTCTAGAAAATATTGGATCTTCTTCATGCGAAAGAAGCATGAATTTTTTTCAAAATTTATCGAGTTCAAGGAATTGGTTGAGAAGGAGACTGGAAAGAAGGTGAAGGCTCTCAGGAGCAACAATGGAGGTGAATTTGTTTCGCATGCCTTCAAGGATTTCTATGCCAAAGAAGGTGTTTGAAGAGAACTGATAACACCCCATAATCCACAACAGAATGGGGTAGTTGAAAGGAAGAATAAGAGCATCGTGGGAGCAACAATGGCAATCTTGTATGATTATGGGTTTCCTTTACATCCATGGGAGGAGGCATACAACACCACAGTCTACTTGCAGAACCAGAGTCCTCATATAATACTTTGTATGATCACATCGGAGGAATATTTCTTTGGAGAAAGCCTGATGTGTCTCATTTCATAATTTTTGGAGCTTTAGTTTACTGTCATCTCTCCAAGGATTCAAGGAAGAAACTTGAGCCTACAACAATGATGGGAGTTTTTGTAGGATACAATGAAACTACACAAAATTATCGAGTGTATTTTCCTTAACTAAGGATGACAATTGTGAGGAGAGATGTCAAGTTCGATGAGGAGAAGGCTATGAGATGTTCTCTGGAAGGAGAGTTGAGTATCCCACCAGAGTAGGAGCTTCTAGCTCCAAAAAAGGAGCCTCGGGATGAGCTTCAAGAGGTTGTGGAGATGCCACATGTAGTGGAGCAGAAAGGAGGCAGAGTGGAGGCACCCACTCAACATGAATATTCCAAAGAGGGGAGAAAGACAACTAGAGAAGTTGATAGATAGTTGCAGGATGTGAGGGAGAATGTGGGAGCCCCCACATCACAACGCAGGCAGAGGAGGTCACCTGATATGGAAGAACTTACCCACTGAAGATTCTACATGGGAGGATGAGAATTTTATACAGAAGCATCCAAAGCTACTCAAGCATTGTGGACAACAATTTTTTGAAGGAGAGGGGCATGTTAGGTCCCTATATTACTAGTGTAGTCCCTTATTATTGTTAGTGTAGCCCCATTATTGTTATTTTTGTACCCCTGTAACCCCCATATTGTTATTATTGTGCCCTTACATTATTATTGTTAGGTCGGTCAACATTATATTGTGACCCCATGGACTCCTATATATAAAAAAGAGGTTTTTTCATTTGTATCATCCAAGAATTAGTCATTTATGTAATGTAAAGGAGGTTTCCCCCTCAAAGTGGCTGATTTCTAAGGCGTTGATCTCTCTTTTCTTCTATTTTTGGAGTTGGTTTCATAACAATAAATCAGGGTCTTATGTTGAATAAGCATGAATGTTCACTAAAACCCATCGTTTCATTTGTATTAAGCTATGACCATTGCCACAATTTAAACCAAAAATGTTATACTCTTGTTCGAGAGATAAGAGCTATCACCCAAGTTATCACCACGACAAAAAGAAATTAGTTGCCTTTTCAAGCAATTATAAAACCCCAAAATCCATTGTTTCATTCATCTCAAGCTATGGTCAATGCTACAATTTGGATAAAATGTTATAAAAAAATGTTAGAGACTTGGAATTCAAAGAGATTTAGATAAAGTGAAAGGAATTTCCCATCGAACTAGAAAAAAATCAACTTCTTATGAAGCCCAAGAGTGACTAACACAATGCTCATTTCTTTGAAATTCTACATAATACCCACTTCAATAGAACAACAATTGTTTCTTGTTTCTAACAACAAGATCATCATTGTTCCTTAATATATCATGCATGCATCTAGAAAAACCCTTACTAACTCGACATCCATTTTCTTTTCTTTTCACTTTTGTTTGTTAGGTTATGTGAGTCCTAAGATGCTGACACACCTAAGTTGTGGCTTGAGAAGTTGTCAAACACCCAAGGATTTCATCCTACTAGGGCTACACCAACCCTTAGCATGATTGGATTTTTACCCATAGAGTTTGAAACTAATGACCTTTACACCACAGAGTGCCTTAACAGAACACCCAGTCACCCTAAACTCATTCACAAGTGCTAAATTGAATCAAAATTAAACCCAAACTCATTTTTTCCTATCCATATTTTTCCTTTCCAAAATAGATTTAGTTTAGCATGATGTTATCTTAACCTATTGACTACTTTTTAAATTTTCTCACTATTTACAATGGTGATATCCACATTTATCTTAATCTTGATATATTCTTCATTAAACAATTTATTTTTTTAAATCTCTATACAACTTCAAATTTCACTTCATATAAATTTGTTTAAAAATACATTTTTTTAATTTAAACAAAATAACTACTTCCTTCCCTTATATAAATAGTTGTTTATCATATATACTACCAAACATAAAGCTGCTTTTCATTAATACTTAATTATTCAAAAGATCACTTCAGCACATTATTCATAAACCTTATTCAACAAATCCTTTATTAGTTATCCACCAACCATTCAATAGGACCAACCATTCAACAGGTTTTTCTTATTTTGAAACAATGTATCATCTTAATTCGGCCTTTTTATCATCTGCTTTAAAAATATGCTAGTAATAATTCAATGTATAATTAAATATCACATGGAGTAGAAAACAACAACTTTTCTTATCCAGCATATAATTAGGCCAAGTTATAAATGGAAATGAGCTTTAACAGAAAATAAAATTTGATTTGATGTGATGGTCATGTGCCTTCATGATACCTTTTATCATGTTGTTGTCCCGAAGGCAAAAGGAAACACGTTTTCTACGTTGCATATGATTAAGACATTAGGAAAGTGACATGCGTCATTCAACATATTATGATTAGGACTAAACGTCATTTTCATTTTTCGGTGACCGTATTCATCACAAAACAGCCATTAGTTTGCTATTTGAAAATGTTCACAAAGCGTAGTCTAAAACAACTCACAAATAAGATTATGAAAAAATTCTTAGAAATTTTTGAAAATATAGGTTAGAGTTGTTAAACTATGGGATTTAAAGTGTAGAAATTTTTGAAAATATAAGTTAGGGTTGCTAAATTTTAGGATTTAAGGTGTTTAGAGGATTTTGTTGGTTTTGAATTTATTTCTAATTTAAAAAAAATCCATTTAAACATTTTAACTATTTCATTTTTTATTTTATTTTTACCGAATTTTAAAAAAATTGCAGTCTAAACTATTTTGTTACATCCTAAACAACTCCTTTTTAATAATATAAGAGTAAACCTATTCTAAATTTTAAAATAGAAAAATCTAAATAATCTTGTATATCAAATAAATGATTTGATAGTAATTATAAAAAAGTCTTCCCCAGATGAGCAACAAGATTATTACAATACATATAGGTTAGGGAAGTAGCTACACTGCAATTAGAAAGGAATTTACATTAGAGGAGTGTCCTCTTACCCTAACACTCAGTCAAGCATGTTTATAACTTTCTTGTTTTGTATCTTTATTACTATCCAATTATAACTAAACTTTAGTTACAAAACATTTTACTACAGTTAAATTTCCTACTTGTTGGTGGGTTTAATATTATTATTGAATTTTTAATTTAATTAAAAAGGTAAAATAATTATGTTGATAGGTGTGTTTATTTTAGAATAGGTTTTTCATAATTTTAATTTAAATATGTAACCTGAAGTGTTAGTTCAAGTGGTCTAGAGTTAGATGGGAAGTTCTTAGATATTATTGCTAGTTGTTTCTAATCATAGGTTTGACTCTCTATGATTCTCTTGGGGTGAGGCCCTAATCAGAGTTTGGTTTACACGGTTTACCATCCACAAAATGTGGGAAAGTACTCTAGTTCCCGTACTTCCATTCAAAGTAAAAAAAGAAAAGAAAATTTATTAAGTGGGTGGTGGAGATTTGACCTCCATGAAATATGTTGGAATATTCACAGTAATATTTGGAGACAAAAGTTTAAGATTTATCTCCAAGTTTTATGTTTTTGTAGTTAATTTATCTCAAATAATTAATTAAAGAAAATGCCATATCAGCTTGTCATATTGGGCATGTGATATTGACAAGTCATGATATTCGCCATGGTATCCTAAGAAGAGCTATTTATAAGTTAAGAATATATCTTAACTTAATTCCCCAACTTCCATGTTGAATTGGGGGTGAATCTCCATGATAAAGTGGTGGTGAATCTTCATAGTTAAGATTATTGTTAAATGTTTTTTTAAATGTATATATATTTAGCTCATATATTAATTCTTTTTATAATTAATAATAATAATTTAAAATAAAGTTATAATTTAGTTAATTATTTTACTTTTTTTAATCTGGCCAATATGAGATGTGCACTGAGGTAAGTGTTTTGATGGTTCTCGTGGATTGATACATATGGACATTTACCAACCATTTAATTTATATAATTGCACTAGTTTATTATATAAACAATTGTGTAAATTGATTTTAAATATTATTTTTAATTTTATTAATTGTTTATTTTTCGAGTATTACCTTTTAACATTTTATTTTATTTATTTAATATTTTTAAAATTATTTGGTTCTATTAAATTTAAAATAAGGAACAACATATATTTATACGTATTTTAAGATTAAAATAATTAGAGTAGTCATATAAATTAAATAAGTAGTAAATGTAGATAAGCACTTATCCATCATAGTCATCAAAATACTTTCCTCATAGTACATGTAACATTATCATAAATAAATAAAAAATATAAATTTTTAACCATGGCGATTCTTAGCTTGTAAATATGATTTGTTACAATATCATGGGAAAATACCATCACTCATCAATACCACATGCCCAAAAAATATAACTCAATTCACAATCAATTTTTATTTTATTTTATTTTATTTTATTTATTTATTTATTTAATTTTATAACATTTTTCAATTACATTGAAAAGAAAAAGGGTCATAACTACTTTCAACATAAATATCAACCCTCTATCATGACTACTATTAAAAATACTCCATGGATATTTCATAGAGGTTAAACCCTAACACTGATTTGTATATGAAAACTTGAGAGCTTATGGTGAAAATTGCAAGTGGAATGTTTAGGGTTTTTAACCAATTATGTCAATTTCATTAACACATTAACATGCTTTAAAACTTAGTTTATGTAAAAAATAAAGAAGACATCAATACCATAAAAGTATACACAAGACAACAAATGATGAAAGAGTTCACCTGTCTTGGGCTACATCTCCTAGTCTAGCTTCCAATGTTGGGCCTCTTTCATTATGCTCAAAAATATGTGTTTACATCTAGTTACATTGCTCAGAATGCTAAAACAATGTCTCCAATGCCTCCATAACAGTAAAAAATCCCTAGTTGAGCTCTTTCTGCACTCAAAAGGTCAAAAACTTACTGTGTTATGTTCCATATAATTTTTTCTGCTAACTGTCCTACAATTCGCAATTTCATGCAAATTATTCTATAAACTTTGCCTTTTGTGGCCATGTGGAGCGACAAATTTGCCCCGCGCCAACAAGATTCTTTTCCCACCGGGTGCAATTTGTTGAACAGTTAAATGCACCATGTCGGCCCTAAATTGATAAATTAGCGTCAAGAGGCGCAAACTGGGTCGTCAAATGTGGTTGGCTTAAAATGAACTCCACGTGCCAAAATGGTTGACTCTGGTTACTATGGGTTGGGTTGGATGCAATGTGGTTGAGTTTATGGGAACCTTGACCACGACAGGTTTTGCTCCTCCGCCGCTCCAACCATAGCATTAAACTTGAACTGCCCACGTGTTTTGTTCACTTGGGTTATTGCCTTTGTTTGAACCGTCACATTAACAAACTATTTCTCGCCATAAAATTGGAATATAACAATATATGGCTTAAACATTTGATACATTCCATTGTCATTATATCACATGGCTCACGACTTTGGGTATTGTTTAACATAAGGCCCATGGCGCATAATATATGTTGGGGTCAGGGTTAACCCTGGGCGCTATCTGCTCGCCATGTTGTGTGGTTGGGTGGACCGGGGTCCAGGGTTAACCCCGGTCCCGACCCCTGAATCCATAACTCTGCAACTTTAAATAAAAAATGTGCCCCATAGTTTAATAAGGAATATGTGTTGCAATATGGTAAAGCTCGAGGTTGTTAGTGGAAATGTGTCTGGTTCGATTCTGGTGGAGGTACTTTGGCCTTCCACCCAAAATTTTACATGGCCATCAGGAGGCCACGTGGCTCTCTCCGATTGGTCTAAAAAATCAACTAATGAACTAATAAAAACACATTAGCTAGTGACCAATCACGATGTGATAAGTGTCAAACAATGACTGGCCCACCAAAGTACAATCAGATGCCCAACCAAATGCTCAATCATCATACGAACTGCTGACTGGGTGTACCTGCAACCCACAACTTAAAAATTATAGTTTTTTTCCCAAATCGATCAGAACGTGATATCAGGATCATTCGGTGTCAGTTTTGAATGAACAAGTTGTGTTGAATTCAGGGAGACGAGATATTGGCTTTGGCACTAGTTTCGAGCCAATCTAAGCACTTTGAATTTCGAGCATTAAAATGATTGTTGAGCTGCATATTTGTCCAAATTTTTACGATTTTTTATCAACGAAATACATACTTGTACTTGGTGTTTTTAATCATTATTAATCCATTATGTTGATGATTAGAGGCATTTAAAGACAATAGCTATTAATTTATAAATCCTTGTTATTAGTTAGTTTGATGAGTGTTTTTAATAAATTCCTTCTTGGTTGCAGGAAGGCTCGGTGCAGGAATGCATTTGAGTACGAATTCACCAAATGCATAAAAGCAACAACTGGTTCCTATATGCAAAGGGCACAGTTTGGTCTCGTGGGGTAAAACTGTGATTTTGATTGGAGGCCAGATGGAACCACCCTCAAATAGAGTTGAAGAGTGGGCATTTAATACCAAGACTGAAAATTGGTCGAGAATTGAAGCAAAAGGAGACATCCCGATTGCTTGCAGTGGCCAAAGTATGACTAAAGCAGGTTCCCTACTTATTATGTTTGGAAGTGAAGATGCAAAAGAGAGGAAGCTAAATGATCTTTACATGTTGATTTGAAATCCCTTATGTGGATCCATCTACAAAATATGGGTGTTGAACCTTCTCCAAGATCTAAGCATATAACTGCAATATATAACGATAGTATTTGTTTATTTTTGGAGGAGCATCCAAGCGCAAGGCCCTCTATGATCTCTTCTCACTAGACTTTGAAACAATGGAATGGTCGAAAATAAAAATGCAAGGGTTCATGCCATCCCCTCGATTTGGTTGTTGTGGAGTATTATTTGGTGATAAGTGGTACATTATAGGAGGGGATGGGTGAAAGACGTGGTGCTATGAAACATTGATATTTGATGTTGCAAAGATAACATGGTTCTATGCTGTAACATCACCGTCCAACTCTATTGTTCGCAATCAAGGGTTCAACGTAGTGCTAATCCAAGAATGGAGAGGTCGTCGCTATCAGTGTTGTTTTGCAGTTTCATGATCTCCTCGCCAAACACAACAACAATAGGAAACGACATACTCATTTGGGCATACCCAAACAAGCACATGTGCTTCAAATCCATTTTCTGTGATATTCAAAACATAGTACAATTTCTTGCTATGTTGGCATTTGCATCTTGCTCGAAACTTCAATGCCACTGCGTTGGACATGCTCTATGGCTGCCTGAATGAGGCGTACCATAGATACATTAATGCTAATCACCATGATCAGGAGGACCAACCCAGTGACAATGACAACGATGAATGTAACGATAATAATATTAATGATTCCCATGTTGTTATTAATGGTATTATGAATATATATAACAACACCTTGATCGACTCCTCTCCGAATTCTGGTGCTTCCCCTGAAGAAGACATCCGAAAGAGGAAATTGCAAGGAGTGATAGATGCATTCATTCAGCTAAAGGAGACTTCAGATCTAATAGCACGCCACGTGGCGTGGTTAGAAGAAGTAAAGTTGGAATCCCTTCTCGTCTTCCCTCAGCTTTATTGCAAGAAGCCACGCTCATCTCTCATGTCGTTGATGGCTCTGTGCAGCAAAGCCAGGTTGTTTATGAGATGTGTATTGGAAAACTTTAAATTAAGGGATTGTCACTATGAACCACAAAATCTCAAGTATTGTCACATTGAAGAGAAGTTCATAAAAAGTTACATGCGTCATTGCTTGAAGTTGGAACAAACCATAGAAGCTTCGAAAATCAGGTTGCTTCTTTGTAGCTGGATTATAATGCTCTAGATCAGAGAAGCCACGGACACATTTTCCAGCAATAGCCAATCCCACAAAAAGAGGAACATTTTCCTGAAATGACAATCTGTTTCAAACCAATTTCTCATTCCGGCATTTGTAAAACAAATTATTTTCTCCATTTCTGGGTTGATGCTCCAGTTTTGTAATTAAAAAAAGTATATATATATATATATATATATATATATATATATATATATATATATATATATATCAGTTGCAAGAAGTCGAGGGGGAGGAAGGGTAGTTGTAGAAGAAGAAGTTGATATATAGAGATATGTAGTAGCTGTGTGCAGGTAACGAGAGCTGTAGGAGAAAAAATCGACAGATGGAATGGAAGTAGTAGCTGTAGAATGGAGGGAGCCAATCCATTAGAACAAAGATCAAAGCACAGACTATTGAGCCTAGGGGGACAGATGGAGCTAAGATAAGAAGCGCAAGCTAGATAAATCGCGGCCCAGAGAATTCTGCACAGCGCAGCTCTAGGAAGAGGGTTGTGCAGCTTGCGGGTGACGCAAAAGGTCCGGGACAGAATCAACAAGAAAAACTGCAAGAACTGATTGTGTGTCTCTTTGTGCTAATGGGCCTTCCTTTTAAAAAGTTTGTGACACATGCGAAGGGGAAGGTCATGATTGAGCCTCACATGCAGCTGCGTGCCATAACCATTATCATGTGCAGGCTCGAGTGAAGAGTTATGGCTGATTGGCATAGCAATCCAAGTAATCATTTAAGATGATTGTTGCAGAGAGGTACCTTGGAGGGGGTGACGTTGTCCAAGCGTATCTTCGTCATGCCTTAACTCATTCATCTCGTGCAGATGGTTACCGGTATGAGGATCCACATTGGGTGAGGACCTACACTGCAGATCTTCGTCCTCATGGGCGTGGGAGAGATGATTGTCATTCGTACTCTTGCTATCACCCACATCTAGGGATTCCAACCATCCATATTAACATTAGCTGACATTCACAAATAAATTTTCCATCTATGAAAAAGTCCTTCAAAATTATCAATAAGTTTTCTATGTATGAAAAAGCCCTTCAAAATTATTAATAAGTTTTCCATCTACAAAAAATTCCTTCAAAAATCTATTTTTTTTACGACTTATTATGAAATTTGCTATCAACTGCTAATTGGTTATCAAATCCTCTTGAAGTTTATAAGTAATGCACATTAATTTTGAGGAAATATCATTACATAGGTATATGTAACTTCTATATATTCAAAGTGTAACGTCTACCCATAAACATTAGAATAATTACCATAAAAAAATTAAAAATAAAAATCTTTTACTAAAGTTACAAATCTAATACACGAATATTTTTACCATAAAAATTACTCTTGCATATAATTATTTTACTCTTTAAGTTAAAATTCTAATATATATACTTGTAACAATATTTAGCTCTACATGTCAATTCGAAACTTACCTTTACCTTTGGACTCCTTGGGGTTTAATTCCCTAGGTTGAGTTCCGCATATGGGTTCCACCAATCCCATGGCAGTCTATGAATATAAATACATTGCAATTCCATTATTAATACACTAAGGGTACCTTATGGATTACATGATAATTGAATCGATATCTTACTTATTCATTAAATTATTGGATTGATGGTTCGACAATGGATATTTAATATGGTTGTTGTGCCAATTGGCCACACAAAAATCCTCAAAATGATGAACTAATGGTACATGATTTTAATGGTTTTAAGATTTGTTACTCTCGCTTCATATTATTATCGTACACGAGGCAATCATGCAACTGACAGGTGGGCTTATCTCAACCCTTGGATCTTCGGCAAATCCACGGTTGATAATGGCTCAGGGGTGGTTAGGGTGTGACCCCCCCCAAAACCCTAATTGTTTCATTATGCTCCTCGTGCTCCGTCGGCTCTGCACTCTTGTATGGTTCAGTTCGGCTTTCTGGTGCCGGAGAGTGTCGAGGTAATGAACTTCTCATCTTGTTCTGGCTGCCCACCTATGGCACACCTTGTTCTATACAACTTTATGGTGTTTTTTAGTGGTTTTCCCGCGACGCTGAGGTATTTAACTATGTGTTGTAGTCGTGGTGGCTTGGTTTGTGCCAGTGTAAAACTTCCACTGTTCCTCCAAGTGGTCATTCCCATACTGAGGTCATGCATGCTCTCGAGGAAAAGATTTCGACTACACTCAAGCCATCTCAGGTAATTCTCGAGTTTTGAGGAAATTTAATGGATTTTGTTCTTGCATACTTATTTTCCTTCCAAATTTTTTTACAGTCCTTAATCTAGTTTCTTCTCCTTTCAGGTTTATCATCTCAGGGCTGCTTTTGTTTATGAGGTAAATTCTGACCCAAACTTCGCATCTGGGTTATGGTATTTTCTTATTTTTTTTGTTTGGAAGCCTGAGAAGGTTTTGTTGTAATGTTTGCTCTATGGTTGTGCAGGTAAATTATTACCAGCCCAACCTTTTACAGTTTGGTAGCTCGATCTCCACCAGCCTGAGGTGTTTTCCTCTTTCATGTCCAAGTACTTGATTTCACTGCTGTCTCTGTCGAGACTATCCAACCCCTTTCGACCTAAAAGGGTTTTAAAATGAAGTTCTGATAGTTAATGTTTTCTGTCGAGATTGTTTAATTTTTAGTTATGGCTACTAACCCATTGTGGCTTTTATAGAGGGACTTATTTATTTTACTATATCTATAAGTTTTAGGCATGGAAGGCCGAGAACTCGTTTTTCTTTTCCGTTGTCAATACAACTTCCTGTTTAGGTCTTGTGACTTATATTTCATTTTCAATCTTGACCCTCTATAATGTCAATCTTTAATTTAAAATATGGACCCTTGAAGTAGCTCTGTTTATAGTGAGAAATTAATTTAATGTTTATTGGGTTTGTGCCACAACGACTTCTTCACTGTGAATGTAAAATATTTACTGTTATTTTACTGTGTATATACAATGTATTATTATAGTCTCTCCTTCGAAGGCAATGAATGGTTTTATTCCAGATTTATGTGAAGTTTATTGGCAGGGTTTCACACTCTCCATATTTATCTATATATTCGATTTAGCTTTGTTAATTCTTTTATTCTGCAAAGTTAACAAAAAAATATAATTCGGAAGAGTATTTAAATATATATCACAGTTTGCCATGTTCATATTTTCTTGTCATCCTGTTCCTTCAGGAAAGTTAATCTATATTTATTTATTTTCAATACGGGTTATACTCTATAAGTTATGTTCTTCTTTGTGTTCATGTTTGATATTTCATGATACTGTGAATTTACTGTCATAGTTTAACTATTGCATCTAGTAATATCCTCTTTCTTTCCCTTTTTAATAAATCTTCCTCCCCAGGTGTTTGGACCATCTATAAGCAAAGTGGGTTTCTTCCCAAACCCTTAGTTCGTGTATAGCTAATCTATTTAAAGGCAGATTGTTTTGTCTGGATTTTATTCTCTGGATGGAAATAACTGTTCCATCAATTACTTCCTTTCTTTCATAGTTTTCCAAACTTAATAGCTAATTATTCAAATTTCATTATTAAGACCTTCCCTTTCAGATTGGGGCACAATTTTCTCTGACATAAATACTCTAGTCTAGAGCAAGAGGGTTATAATCTATCATCAATTGGATAATTTATATCTAGCTAGTACATTGCTAATAATTAATTCATCACCGAATTTATTCCATTCTAAACTTACACACACAGAAATTCTTTCCAGAAATAAAATGCTTATAACAAACAAAGGAACACTTTAAGCTATTCCCTTCAAGTTCATAGTACCTAATTCAATTAAGTAGAGTTGATGGTTTCCTCCCAACCATGAGAGAGGCTATTACGTCCTCTGCTCCCCCCATGCTCCTCGTCAGAGTGTGATTGCTTCGCATTTTTCTCTAGAGAGAGAGACCTCAAGACCATCGTCCAATCTCTTCTTCCATTTCAGGTTTTTATCAAAGTTCCACTGGCTCCAACTAGCTTTGGATACTCTCACCTTTCATCTATCTTGATGTCTTTTCCTTTTGCATAGAACCCCTTTTCCTCATTAGTATTTTCTTTTTATACCCAGAGGAAAGGTAACTATCAAGTAACTGCTTTTAATCTAGCCACTCTGGTAACTTGAACACTTAACCATCAGTTTATGGAGACAACTTCCATAATTAATCTTTATATATAAAAATAAAATTAAACGGTTGTTCATAATTTTATTAATATACTGATTAAGCGAGTTTAACTTTATCAAATCAAATGTGTCAATTTAAATTACATAACAACTCAAATCCAGGTGTTACATCTTCCCCCACTCGAAGTAAACATCGTCCTCAGTGTTTTACTCCATTTCAGTGAATAGTTTTGGATAGGCCTCATGTATGAATCCTTCATCTTCCCAAGTAGCCTCCTTCGGGCCAAAGTGCTTCCACTGCACTTTAACTTGGGTGATGGCTCACCTCTGGAGCATTATTTATCTCTACTCGAGAATACACTGAGGTTCTACCAGAAGCTCATCGTCCAGTTCAACCTGCATCTAACACAATTTTTGAATTAGTCAAAGTACCAATTATCTTCTCAAGACTCTTAGCTTTTAATTCAATCCTACCTGAATGTTCTTCCAATGTATTATGTGCTTTGGTTCATGCACATATATTTTCACTAGGGACACAAGAAACACAATGTGGACCTGAATGTGTCCTGGTAAAGCTAGCTGACAGGGCACTGGTCTCACTCTTTCCAAGTTTTGGAAAGGTTCCCGGAACCGGGGGGCCAACTTGGCATAAGTGGTCCACCTTAGGGTGCTCTTCTTGGGTCTAATTCTCACATAAACATGATCAACCACTTCAAATTATCGGTAGGTCCTCTTCTGATCTGCATATGCTTTCTGCCTATCTTGTACAACTTTTAGATTTTACTGGATTTTCGTCACTTTTTGTTCCATCTCAGCCAACATTTCAGGCCCAAGAATTAGCTTGGTCTATGGGCTACTCCAATTGATGGGTGTTCGACATTGCCTGCCATATAATGCTTCAAAAGGACTCATCCTAAGGGATTCTTGGTATCCATTATTGTAATCAAAATCCACGAGGTGTAAATAATATTCCCACTTCATAGGTTGCTGCATTACATACATCCGCAACGTGTCCTCCAAAATATGATTCACTCTTTCCGTCTGACCATCTGTCTGTGGATGGTACGCGGTACTAAATTGAATTTGTGTGCCTAGACTAGTGAACCGGGCCTTCCAAAAAGTAGAGGTGAACTTTACATATTTGTCTGAGATGATTGTTTTTGGTATGTCGTGTAATCTAAACACTTCTCTCTTAAAAAAATTAACAATATGTACAATTTTATAATTTAAATGTACTACAATAAAGTGAGCTACTTTGCTTAATCGATCAACTACCACCATTATTGAGTCATTGTGTCGCTTTGTTTTTGGTAGGCATGTTATAAGGTCTAACGATATAAATTCCCACTTCCATTCCAACACGGGAATAATTTGCAACAACCCTACTGGGTGTTGATGCTCCACCTTGACCTGTTGACATTCCAAATATTTAGTCAAATATTCAGCAATATTTTTACGTGTTATTGGCTAAAAGTAGTCTTTTTTTATTGCTGTTAACATTTTCTGATAAGCAGGGTGTCCAGAATAAGCACTTCTTTGATATTCCTTTAAAATTAGTTCCTTCAAACTCATTCGATTAGGAATGTAGATTTTCCCTCAAAATGTTAACAACTATTCATTGTTGTTCTTATACTCTGTTTTCTTTCCTTGCTCTTCTACTTGTTGTGTTTGTTGCGATAGGATCTGATATTATTGATCCTATTCCGTAGCTTCCTTCACTTGTTCTCGGAACTTAAATTCTACCTGGTTAAAATAAATTTCATACACATAGTGTAATTGTCTACTTAAAGCATCAGCAACACCGTTTAATTTTCCCTTAACATGATGAATTTCAAAATCAAAATCACTTAATAATGTGTTCCACCTGGCTTGATGAGCATTCAAATCAGTTTGTTTAAAATAGCTGGTTAAACTACTGTGATCAGTTTTGAATACAAATATTTTTCCAAATAGGTAGTACCTCCATACCTTAAATGTGTGCACTACTGCAGTCAGCTCTAGATCATATGCGTAATACCGTTGTTCATGATCTTTCGGCTTCCTAGAATCATAAGCCACAAATTTTTTGTCTTGTGTCAATACAGCTCCCACTCCTTCTTTGCAAGCATCAGTGCAAATTTAAAATTCTTTGTTTGGATCGGCGACCTTTAATACAGGGGTTGTAGTCAATAATTTTTTTAACTGCTCGAAGCTGGTTTGGCACTTGCTGGTCCATTTAAACACTCGTCCTTTTCGATGTAATGAGGTTATATGAAAAGAAATCTTAGAGAGCCCCTCAATAAAATGCCGATAATAGCCAGCCAATCCCATGAAATTTCGTATGTCTGCTACATTCTTAGGCACTCTCCATTTCATGATAGTTCTTATATTTTCAGGATCTACGACTATACCCTCAGCAAAAATAACATGGCCTAAATATTGAATCTGCTCTTTATAAAAATCACACTTACTGAACTTCGCATAAAGTTGATGTTCTCTCAACATTCTTAACACTATTTGTAAGTGTTATTTATGTTCCTCCATAGTTTTTTAGTAGATAGGTATGTCATCAATCAATATTAAAATAAAATTATCCAAAAATGGATTAATGATGCCATGCATTAAACTCATGAATGTTTTTGGTTCGTTGGTTAAACCAAATGGTAAAACCACAAATTCATAGTGTCCATATCGGGTACGGAAAGATGTCTTATATATGTCTTCGTGCTTTATCCGTATTTGATGGTACCCAGATCGTAGATCTATTTTTGAAAAGACGGTTGGGCCTTTCACCTGATCGAATAGATCATCTATTCGTGGAAACAGGTATTTGTTCTTAATAGTTAGTTTGTTAAGCTGTCTATAATCCATACACATTCGCATAGTACCATCTTTCTTCTTCACGAACAATACTGGTGCCCCCCAAGGAGACACACTAGGACGGATATATCTCTTATCTAGCAATTCCTATAATTGCATGTTCAGCTCAGTTAACTCAGGTGCGCTCATTCGATATGGTGCATGTGATATTAGTGTTGCCCCTAGCATTAATTCGATGGTGAAGTCGATGTCCCATTTTGGAGGTAAGCCCGGTGTATTTTCCAGAAAAACATCCATAAAATCTTGTACCACCGGTATGTTCTCCATAATAGGGGTCTTGTCTTTAGAATGATCAAATCCCACCTAAATGGCATAAATCTGACAACCTTTTCGGATGCATATTCCCAATTGATATGTAGTAATAGGACGCAGCTGAAGTGGTTTCTTAATCCCTTGCAATTCTTGGTGTGTTCCATCTTTTTCTTTGTAATAAATAATTTTCTTCTTGCAGTCTACCAGTGACCAGTGCACTTCCAACCAATCCATTCCTAGTAAAATTTCATAAGAGCCTAAAGAAAGGATGTTCAATTCAACATTTATGTGTTGGTTTCCAACTTCTAGGGACAGTTGGAAACTTTAGCATTAACTCTTCTCTTGGCCCATGTGGTCAATTTAACCAGCCAGGGGTTTTTTAACTTCTGGCTCTGCAAATCACACTTCTCTACTATTATGGGATTTACATAACTTAAACTGGCACCAGGATCAACCAAAATTGAAACGGTTTGGGACTACAACTTACCTTCTAGCTCAATCATGGTTGGTTGATAATATGCATGCCGATCCTCAAGCACTCCATTAATTCTTGGTATATTTCATGCCACGTCCCCTACTATAGATTCCTCCTGCAAGTTAGCAGCAATCTCGTTCTTCCCACGGCGAGGAAAATTCTTGTAGTAGTGGGCTTCATCGCATCCCCAACATTGTAATGGTGGTTTCTATTTCTGTCCATGATTGGGTCTACTAGAAGCTTCTGTGAGTCGCTCATCAGCTGGCCATCTGGTCTTTTGCTGATTTCGTCCCTGTTGTCTATTTGTTGTATTTCTGGAAGTATTTTTATAATTGCCAGATCTACTTCTCCTAAAATTGGAATTGTGTTTTTGTACCTTCTTTGGTGGCCAATTGTTACCAGCTTCTCCTTTTATCTTGGACTGCTGGTAACACATACGTGCCTTTCATATCACTTCGTTTTGGATTTACAAACTCGATTCTTTCCTTGATATGGGAAGGTAAACTACTCAAGAATCGTTGTACTTTTTCTTTTTTCATCTTTCAGGTATGGTACATATCTTAATAGGGAAGTAAATTTTGTAATGAATTCATCTATTTTCAGTTGTCCCAATCTCAAATCGTGAAATTCTCGAGACTTTTCATTGTAAAAGTGCTCAGTTAAATATTTGACCTTAAAATACGACTGGAATTCATTCCAAGTCACATTTTGGTCTTCGATTCCTCATACATTTTTGACTTCCTCCCACCATAATGTGTCCTTTTCCCGCAGCTGATAGATATCCAAGCGATCTATCAGTTTACTATCATATTCATAGACCTAAAAGTATTTATTCATGTTAATTATCCATGCATCTGCTACTTCTTCTTCCTCTCCGTCGAATGTAGGCGGCTTGATTTTTCAGAATTCACCTTGCAACTCTACTTTCTATTTTTTCATCTCCTACTAATCTGAGAAATTTCCTGACTCAACTTCATTATAATCTGGTTCTTATTACGCTACTGGGTGTGGCTACTTTCCAGCTTATCATTAGTTTTAAATTGTTTTTCACCCTCTTCTCGAGTATTTCTTTCGGGGCTGGGTTGAGTTGTTCCTTGATATTGTCTATATGAAATAATTTTAAGAATTCTTTCATGTTTTTGCATCAAATTCCAATTGTCACTCCTCACCTGAACCATCTATTCTTGTAATTTTTTTACAGTACCTAGTAATCTATTGGTCTGTCGTTGTTGTTCTTCGAGTATTCTATTGGTTTGTTGATGTTGGTCCATTCTCAGCTGCACCCACACTTCTGGATTTATTTCTGGGTTAGTCTGGGGAGGTGCTTCCCCTATAGTTTTGGGAGCTTGATGTACAAGCCTCTCCTCATTGTACTCTTTCAAATTCTTCTTCTTACTTATGTTTACAGTTTACACATCAATCTTTTATTTAGGTGACCGAACTGGGTCCTAGCGTGCAAACGTTGCTCTGATACCACCTGTAATGTCTACCTATAAGCGTTAGAATAATCACCATAAAAAAAAACCACTTTTACTAGAGTTAGTTACAAATATAATACATGAATATTGTTACTATAACAATTACTCTTGCATATAATTCTTTTACTACTTAAGTTAAAATTCTAAAACATATACTTGTAACAATATTTATATTTACATGTCAATTCGAAACTTACCTTTACCTTTGGAGTCCTGGGGTTTATTTTCCTAGGTTGAGTTCCTCATATGGGTTCCACCAATCCCATGGTGGTCCATGCATATAAATACATTTCAATCTCATTATTAATACACTAAGGGTACCTTACAGATTACATGATAATCAAATCGATATCTTACTTATTCATTAAATCATTGGACTGGTGATTTGACAATGGATATTTAATATGGTTGTCGTGCCAACTGGACGCACAACAATCCTCGAAATGATGAACTAATGGTACATGATTTTAATGGTTTTAAGATTTGTTACTCCCACCTCAGATTATTATCGTACACAAGGAAACTATGCAACTGACAGGTGGGCTTCTCTCCGCCCTTGGACCTTCGACAAATCCACAGTTGATAATGGCTCAGGGGTGGTTAGGGTGTAACCCTACCCCCCGCCCCCCCAAACCCTAACTATTTCATTTTGCTCCTCGTGCTCCGCTAACTCTGCACTCTCGTCTGGTTCAGTTTGGCTTACTAGTATGTCGCATAGTGTTGAGGTAACAAATTTCTCATCTCGTTCTGGCCGCCCACCTATGGAACACCTCATTCTATACATATTTATGGTGTTCTATAGTGGTTTTCCCGTAACGCTGAGGTATTTAACTCTGTGTTGCAACCGTGGTGGCTTGGTTTGTGCCGGCGTAAAACTTCCATTGTTCCTCCACGTAGTCATTCCCATACTGAGGTCATGCATGCTCTAGAAGAAACAATTTAGACTACACTCAAGCCATCTCAAGTAATTCTTGGGTTTTGTGGAGGTTTAATAGAGTTAGTTCTTGCATACTTATTTTCCTTCTAAATGTTTTTACAATCCTTAATATGGTTTCTTCACCTTTTAGGTTTATCATCTCAGGGCTGCTTTCGTTTATGAGGGAAATCCCGACCCAAACTCTGCATCTGGGTTATGGGATTTTCTTATTTTTTTTGTTTGGAAGCCTAAGAATGTTTTGTTGTAATGTGCGCTCTGTGGTTGTGCAGGTAAATTATTACCAACCCTACCTTCTACAGTTCGGTAGCTTGGTCTCCACCAGCCTAAGGTGTTTTCCTCTTGCATTGCCTAAGGTGTTTTCCTCTTGCATTTCCACGTACTTTATTTCACTATTGTCTCTGTCGAGACTATCCAACCCCTTTCGACCTGAAGGGTTTTAAAATGAAGTTCATATAGTTAATGTTTTCTGTCGAGATTGTTTAAGTTTTGGTTATGGCTACTAGCCCACCGTGGCATTTATAGAAGGACTTATTTATTTGACTGTATCTATAAATTTTGGGCATGGAAGGCTGAGAACTCGTTTTTCTTTTCGATTGTCAATACGACTTCATGTTTAGGTCTTGTGACTTATATTTCATTTTATGTCTCGGCCCTCCATAATGTCAATCTTTAATTTAAAATATGGACCCTTGAAGTAGCTCTGTTTACAATGAGCAATGAATTTAATGTTTATTGGTTTTGTGCCACAACGACTTCTTCACTGTGAATGTAAAATATTTACTATTATTTACAGTGTACATACAATGTATTATTATAGTCTCTCCTTTGAAGGTAATGAATGGTTTTATTCCAGATTTATGTGAATTTTATTAACAGGGTTTCACCCTCTAGAGTTTTATCTATATATTCAATTTAGCTCTGTTAATTCTTTTATTCTGCAAATTTAACACACAGGAAATATAATTTGGAAGAGTATTTAAATATATATCAACGTTTTCCATGTTCATATTTTCTTGTCATCCTGTGCCTTCAGGAAAGTTAATCTATATTTATTTGTTTTCAAAACGGGTTATACTCTATAAGTTATGTTCTTCTTTCTGTTCCTGTTTGATATTTCATGATACTGTGAATTTACTGTCATAGTTTAACTGTTCCATCCACCAATATCCTCTTCCTTTCCCCTTTTAATAAATCTTCCTTCCTAGGTGTCCTGACCATATATAAACAAAGTGGGTTTCTTCCCAAACCCTCAGTCCGTGTATATCTAGTCTATCTAAAGGTAGATTGTTTCGTCTAGAGTTTATTCTCCAGATGGAACTAACTGTTCCGTCAGTTATTTCCTTTCTTTCATAGTTTTATAAACTTAATAGCTAATTATTCGAATTTCGTTATGAAAACCTTTCCTTTCAAATTAGGGCACAGTTTTCTATGACATAGATACTCTAGTCTAGAGAAAGAGGGTTATAGTCCATCATGAATTAGATAATTTATATCTAGCTAGTACATTTCTGATAATTAATTCATCACAGAATTTATTCCATTCTAAACTTACACAAACAAAAATTCTTTCTAGAAATAAAGAGCTTATAATAATCAAGGGAACACTTTAAGTTATTTCTTTCAAGTTCATAGTACCTACTTCAATTAAGCAGAGCTGATGGTTTCCTCCCAACCATGAGGGAGGCTATTATGTCCTTTGCTCCCCTCGTGCTCCTCGTTAGAGTGTAATTTCTTGGCAATTTTCTCTGGAGAGAGAGACCTCAAGATCGTCATCCAGTGTAACATACACCGATAATCTCACATGGAAATGCAGGAGTTAAAAAAAAAATTATACAAGTTACCCACGGGTAGCTTTCCAAATCACTATCAAATATTCCTTACTAATCATTATATAGAATGTTCACCAGTTCATAGTGAAACCTTAGTTTAAGAATAGTAAGTTTCTTAACCATTAACAACCTCTATTGTAGTAAATTAACATAAAAATGTATGATGTAACCTTCCATTCATTTCATTACTCATGTAGTCATCACATACTTGACATTATGAACATCACAACAAGAAAGGAATCAACATCATCAATTTGACACAATAATCAATCACATCATTGAACACCAATATACCCTGGAAACCCCGTAGGGTGAAAACCAACAAACATTTAATTTTATTATTAAACGTTCGTGAGGATGTTCAGCCCTCACTCAATGGATTATAAGGGAGGCCATCCCTTAACCATCATTATAAATCTTACAAAGAAATATACAAATATCTAGCTTAAATCCATTACAATAAATATGATAGCATTTATCCACTAATATTCATATCTTCATATCTTGGTGGCATGGATGTACCTACAATGGACCATCATACATTGTATCATCCTGCAACTCACACTCATCTGCATGAACCATAATCATTTACCTACAATGGACCATCGAACATTGGATCATCTTGCAGCTCACACTCGTCTTCATGAAATATAATCATTTACCTATAAAGGACCATCGTACATTGGATCATCCTATAGCTCACACTCATCTACATGAACCATAATCATTTACCTGCCACCATGTTAAGCATAATATTTCCTTCTCATAAGTCAGCATCATTTCCTGTCATTGATGTCATCAACAAGCTTTTATAGCATGATTAGATAAATCCTTAATCAATAAATAATCAATCTTTAAGTGATGCTTTAACACTTATTCATGTGCATACATGAGTTGTGAATACAATATCACACCATGCTTTCTTCTAACATCTATACCTTAGTGTGAGTAAGTAATTATCAATTCATGTCAAATAATCCCACATTATTATGACACTTCTCACACACGCTCACATTTGTACAAGACAATTCACTACCACTATCTAGGAATTCCTTCAATGGAAAACAACACAATGTGCATTCGTGTTACTTAAACTTTAGCAAAAGAACCAACCCTTCAGCTATTGCTTTTGGTGCTAAAGCTAACATGATGAATGTTGTTCCTATGCATACAATGCATAAAGTTTCTAAAATAATTTCCCAAAAGAATACTTAACACAATAGAGCATGCAAACACATGTTTTCTTTTCGACGAAATATAACATAATAGGCATGCAAAGACATGGTTTCTTTTCCATAAAACTAATGGAATAAAGCATTAGAATACATATCTTATTCTCCAAATGTCATAGCAACATTACCCATATATATATTTCAAGGAACCAAAACATTACTTTAGTTTTTGTACTGGTAATTCATCTTCTTTGCCAAAGAATCTTTTCCAATGTAGGATAAAAAAACATGTTAACATTTCCCACATACAGATGTATATTCTTTCCAATGAAATCTAATACAAATATTGTATGGATATACATGATCTTATTCCAAAAGAAAACTAACATAAACTAACATAATATTTTTGTTAGCATAAAGGTACTCACATATTTTTTCCTAAAGATTAAGATAGCTCAGTATTTCTTTTATCCATGCAAAGAACATACCTCTATAACACAATGGCTATTCTTGGTGCATGCAAGACAAATAACGCTCCCTCTTTGTGCATGCAAGAGAGATAGATTTTCCTTTAATGTAGGCAACACATATGCTCTTCTTAGAATTCTATCAACAGGAAATACTATTTTAAGGCAAAATATTAACATAATACCAATCTTTTCAAGAGATTATTCTTTTTAAGAAAATTAACATAGTAACTTTCCTTATGTCTTTTACCATGGTATATCTCTAAGAACAATATCCTTCTAAAATATTAGCATAATAAACTTTTCAAGAACTGACATAGATTATGTCATTTACCATGGTAATTCACTTAGATCAATATCTTTCTAAGAGATTAGCATAATACTAATATTTTCTAGAGATTATTCTTTCCTAGAAATTTGAGCTAAATAACCACATACTATTTTTCAAGAAAATCACGTGGTTAATTATCTTTTACATAAAATTCCTATGCATGCCTACATATCATGGCACAAGGACTATTGGTATGAAAATACACAATCTTACATATTAAGTAAAACCACCTTTCACTCTATATTTATCTTTTGAATTTAAAATTCAAAAGCATTAATAGTTGCAATTCAATGTGTATTTTATATATTGCATTGGTCATATATTATCAAATATCAATAATTTACTATTAATTTGGCAAGCCCATATATATAAAGTATCCATGGCAAGCCAAATGCTAATAGCACATTGGAGAATGCAACAAATTCTATCCTCTATATAAATGCATCTTTAATTATAGTGAAAAGGTTAATGGTAAGAGAATGTGTACTCATATGATTTTTCCAAGAATTATCATCATGAAACTATTATCATGAAATACCAATACACTAAAAGATAGATTCTTACCAAACCACTCTCGAATCTCAAGAAAGGAATAAATAACTCCTTGAAGAACATAAACAGTAGCAGCTCCTCTTCTGAAGTCGATTTTTTTTTTTCTTTCTGGATTCAAAATTACCGCTCTGGACTCTCAATAAGGAAAAGAAAACAAAAAAAATCACCTATTCTCAGGTTGACCCTTCCTTCCAGATTCATCATTTTCGTTGGCGATGTTATCGTTGGCAATTCGTGTTCTACCTCCAAGATGCAGTTTTTTGGCAGAGTTCAGGCGAGCATAATTTCTTTTCACTCTATGCATTCATGATCCTAAACTAGTTTTTTTTTTTTTTCCTAATGAAACGAGACTTTTAATCCTTTAAGTATTTCGTTCCAGCGAAACCCCTTCCTCGATTCTTGTTTCATCATCAGAACAACACGAAATATTTTATTATGCTCCTCTCTTACCTCTTTTCACCCATTTATGGAAAGAATCAATACACAGTTATCAAGAATTTGGTTTCAACCGATTCTTGATTAAATAGTTAAAGTAATATTTATTTACCATGTGTAAATACAAAAGGTTGAGCAGGTATGTTACATACTCCCCCCATTGAAGAGAACACTGTCCTCAGTGTGCTTCTCTCACTGAAACTTAAAGTTACTCATGATATAATAATATAAACAACCCAAAAGGGGTCATTCCCCTTCACAAGGAAACACTTTTGTTTCCTTAAATTCCATTAATTTAGACAATAATGTTTTTATCCACAGTCATAAGCATGTATAGCTCAAAAAATATTCCATTTCCATTTTTAACCACTTATCCATTATTCAAATTCATAAAAATATAAAGAAATCTCTATACCAACTTACCATTACTTACCAATTACTATTGGAAGTATGATAACTTTTACACAAGCTCTCTGAGAATGGTTGAATAACCCATCAACACTCCATGGAAAAGAGCCTGTAATGTATGACTAACAAATTCAATCACATTAGTCACATAATTTCAATCAAATGAAATACTTACAACTATCAAACATTCATGCAATATCAAGAGATGTTTTAATCAGAGTACTTCCACAAGTACCTAGAGAGCACCAACCCTCTAATCGATGCATCACGTGCACACTGTCTTAGCTCCTGCTAAAGACATCAACGCAGTACTTCAAAAATTACTCAGAGATCACCTACCTCTCTAATCGTACCAATGGTCAATAAATGCACCATGGGCATATCCTAGCCTCTGCTAAGACATCCAAACAAATTAGTAATAAAGCAAATGAACTTATACATTCAGTAATTCATTTTCCAAGCGCTAAGCTCCTTTCCTCTTAATATATACATAAGATATTTACACAATCATATAAAAAATCATTTTAATATAACACAACTTATTACTTAACTTGTTCCGCTATGAAAACCACAATGGTGAACAAAATTCTCCCCCCAACCCATGGGAGTTGGTTTCCGCAACCAAATTGAGTCATTTTCACATCTAGACAGTTATTTGACAAAAGACCATTCTAGGTCTAGTATGGAATTCTATTGGCAAACCAACTCGAGAATTCCAATGACCACTCAAGATCCAGTATAGGATTCCTCTTGGTAACATCATGCCTATTCCTCTGACAGCGTCCCGTCTATGAGGAATTTTGGACCTCCTCCAACAAGCTCCAAAAAAAATAGAGTTGCCTTAGGTTTTCCCCTCTTTACCATCTTGGCCAACTATTTTCCTTTACTGAGATCATATATCTCTAGGGAGAGGAAATCCGGGCAGGCAAGTGCCATCAACCCCTTCGGGCAGGCAACCTCCATCAACCCAAGGCCTTCTAGCCTTTCAAAAATTTTCACAACTGTCTGACATGTTAAATTTCTCTTTTAGCATTGTTTCCCATAGTAAATTACATAATGAACTATTTGCATATTATACATAAAGAAAAAGAAAATT
The DNA here is from genome assembly GCA_034641835.2 of Pinus albicaulis. NCBI lineage: Eukaryota > Viridiplantae > Streptophyta > Pinopsida > Pinales > Pinaceae > Pinus > Pinus albicaulis. The sequence goes on from JAXQQM020082439.1 coordinate 171,504, forward strand.
TATGTACATCATACATCATACTTGGCCCTCCACATGGGTCCAACGATATCTAGATTAACAGGAAACATGACTAACATACCCATGTGTTATACATTATTATTTCCCAAATAACAAAATCCTGCACTTTATAACATGATACCATGTGTTTAGAAATTATTATTTCCTAAATAACATAATCATGCACATTATAACAAGATACTTTAACATTTACTGTTGCAATTTTTCCATGGCACTATTTTGTTTTCACGGGGTTTTTTTTTTTCTTGTTGCCATTAAGCTTAACCATGCTTAATCTCATCAACAACACTAATCATAAATATGCATTGTTAAAAAATAAAAAATATTCACTTTCAAATTAATTTTAGTTTCATGTATACAATGTTGTCATGCATAGAAGTATATATAAATATTCATTAATGTGTATGTGTCAATAACGATGGGGGTAATAGTCCTACGGTAATCGTCCAACATTTCCAATTCCAATAGTGTACTGTTACCAACAGTCTGACACGTGAAGTAACTACTTTTTCACAACTTGCAATAATATTTAATCAAAACCAATTCATGCATATAGCTATTATTAGTTAGTCATACAAAACTAACTAATTAATGCCACTAATAATCTTAATACATCCATGACACAACTCATTCAAAAGCCAGTCATTCGACAACTAGTCATTATAGTCAAGTCTCACTACTTGACCCATTGTGTATTTTTAACATTTGAAAGGGTTCATTCATTTTCATTTTAAAACATTCTATCATCCTATTCAAGGACTTTCCTCATCTTTTTCATTCATGCATTAGTTTCACACACCATCACTATACACATTCATCTTTTTCAAGTAGTGCATGGTAACTTTAGTTATGTTCACTAAATGTATGAGTAATATTTCATATACCCAAAGGTTAATAAAAAAACTCTCACTTTCACTAGTGAGTACTCAGGTTGTTCGTACAACAAAGGTTTTATTATCTTTTATCCTCAACAGGGTTCCAATGTTATGAAAACTGTTTTGCAGCAGCATTTATTACTTATTAGTCTTTAATGTAGTTATAAACATGAATCACACATCTCATGTAAAAAGTAGACTACTATATATATAATTCAATATGTAGATTGCTAGAATCATATATCAATCAATATGTAGATTTCTATAATCATACCTTAACTGATGTCCATTGGTAGCATACCTCGATTTATTTTCGCTTAACAAATCTGAAAGGTGCCAGTGCTACAACCTTTATCTCTGATACCACTTGTAACATACCCCAATAACCTCACATGGAAATGCAGAAGTTTAATTTTTTTATACAAATTACACTTGGGTAACTATGCAAATCACTATTAAATATTCCTTACTAATCATTAGATAGAATGTTCACCAGTTCATAGTGAAACCTTAGTTTAATAATAGTAAGTTGCTTAACCATTAACAACCTCTATTGTAGTACATTAACATAAAACTGCATGATGTAACCTTCCATTCATTTCATTACTCATGTATTCATCACATACTTGAAATTATGAACATCACAACAAGAAAGGAATCAACATCATCAATTTGACACAATAATCAATCACATCATTGAACACCAATATACCCTGGAAACCCCGTAGGGTGAAAACCAACAAACATTTAATTTTATTATTAAACGCTCGTGAGGGTTTTCAGGCCTCACTCAATGGCTTGTAAGGGAGACCATCCCTTAACCATCGTTATAAATCTTACAAATAAATATACAAATATCTAGCTTAAAGCCATTACAATAAATATTATAGCATTTACCCACTAATCTTCATATCTTCATATCTTGGTGGCATGGATGTACCTACAATGGGCCATCGTACATTGGATCATCCTGCAGCTCACACCCATCTGCATGAACCATAATCATTTACCTACCACCATTTTAATCCTAATATTTACTTCTCATAAGTCACCATCATTTCTTGTCATTGATGTCATCAACAAGCTTTTATAGCATGATTAGATAAAGCCTTAATCAATAAATAATCAATCTTTAAGTGATCCTTTAACACTTATTCATGTGCATACAATATCACACTATGCTTTCTTCTAACATCTCTACCTTAGTGGGAGCAAGTAATTATCAATTCAAGTCAAATAATTCCACGTTATTATGACACTTCTCACACACGCTCACATTCGTACAAGAAAATTCACTACCACTGTCCAAGAATTCCTTCAATGGAAAATGACACAAGGTGCATTTGTATTTCTTAAAATTTAGCAAAAGAACCAGTCCTTCAGCTATTGTTTTTCGTGCTAAAGTTAACATGATGAATGTTGTTCCTATGCATACAATGCATAAAGTTTCTAAAATAATTTCCCAAAAGAATACTTAGCACAATAGAGCATGCAAACACATGTTTCCTTTTCGAGGAAATATAACATAATAGGCATGCAAAGACATGGTTTATTTTCCATAAAACTAATGGAATAAAGCATAATAATACATGTCTTATTCTGCAAATGTCATACCAACATTACCCATATATATATATTTCAAGGAACCAAAACATTTGTTGGCTTGAGGGGTCCTGACCCAAGTTCGGTGTGCAAGGTTTTCCAACAAACCCCTATACTACTGGCCCTTTCGGTAGTGACCTGCTTATGCAGGTCACAGTCTCACCCGAAGTAGTATGGGTGGGTGCTGGAACCAGGTTTCTGCACCCTGAGAAAGGAAGGGTAAGGCAAGCAGTGCTGCGTTCTGTTCGGATTACCTCGTCTCTGCGCAGGGTTAAATATATATCCAATTCCATCCACGTGCACTAGATCTATAATTATATGCTTTTCATAACATCAACACAACATTACATAACCCGAACAGAACAGATCTAGATTTACTTCAATACACAGACTTTCACAGCACTAGATAACCAGAGCAGAATAGATCCAATCATTCAATATGCAGTGCAAGGATGGAAAATGCATAACACAATAACTATCAGCAATTCATTAAATAGTACTCACATATTCAGATCTAATAATCCTACATATTCATTTATTCATCACCCTTACAATTCCCTTCCCAACCTGCGCACACAACAGCAGGGTCCGCACACAGCTGGACTAGGATCTCCGTGCACACAGCCAGCAGGAGTCTGTTCCCCAAAACCCAAACAGATCGCTTACACAACAGATCGCATCAATAGCTCATCAAATCCTACCTCTTACAATCTGAAATGCCTCTCTATTTATAACAAGCTATATTTAACATTCCTATGGTCCGCAACCCATGGTTTTCGAACCCCTAGTTTACCCTTTAACCCCATTACAAAGCTTTCGGGGCTTTGACCCACCCCAAAACCCCTGCGCTATACTAAATATAACAAAAATAACCAAAATGGATCGGTTTCGTAGCTTGTTAGGAGACCCTGTTCCAATAGTCCCCCAACACAATCTTGTGACTCGTCCAAAGTCACTTTGGTGGCGCACCTTCAATCTGCGCGCGTAAGGTAGCCAGTGAGCGAAGGAGGGCTGGAAGCACTTCCTTGCTTTGGGCCACCACGTGTTACGCAATATTGATCATCGTCAGAGAAGCAGGCCCATCGAGATCCAGACCAACGCGTTCCAACAACCGGTGGAGGCCCGCAATGGCAGACTGCGCATCATGTGCAAGCTAGAGTGCAGCATCAGACCATGGTTTCAACTTTTTGTACGCAATCCTCTTGGAGTGACGAAGGTCCTCAATCTGGTGCATGGCGGCCAGGCGCTGCGTGGGGCTGGGGGGAGGTGTGGAGGCCCGAACTCAGTCTAGAGCATCTTTTGCCTGCGTCAATTCCCATTGGGCATGCTGAAGCATGGGGTGGTGCCGTGCTTTCGTCCATAGTTGCATAGCCTCTTCAAACAATTGGGCTCCCTGTGCCAGTTGTTCCTGAATAATGCGTGTGACGTTAGTGACCAAGACAATTCGCTGGGCGCATTCTTCTGGGGTCATGACATACTACCTGCGCCGTTCTTGGTCACGGCGGTGTACTTGCAATACGCTGACAGATAGTCTTTGTAGCTCTATAGTAGATAGATGTGCTAAGTCTACTTGAATTTCCCCAGGATTTAGTTCAGAAGTGTGAATTGTGATAGTGCGGGGGAGTAAACATATGTTGCTTCTAGCGGGCGAGGCCTAGAAATGGCAGAGCTATCGTAGCAGGTCCCAGTACCGCAACATTCCTGCCGAACTTGGTTCATAGCTAATCCTCTCAGGCAACAACCCGCTTGCACTCCTATTACTACACTCAACATATCCTGGCCCTCTTATTAGTTCCTCCTGTGAGTTGGGATCCATAACAGAGAGATGAGCACTATAAATCGTAGGAATAAGTAGAAAAAACCATAATGCAGGTAGCCAATACCGCTTGACAGTTGAATAAATAGCTCGAGCCAACATCTTCCCTCCATCCGTGCCCGAATCAAAGCTACTTAATGGCGAGGTAGCTCATATGTGGTGCGTACCTTCGATTTGTCGAACCGTGCTTATCATAAATGGTGATACTGATAACCTACCGCCTTTTTTCTGCGTTTGTAAGTGTCTTTTCGCATTAACTCGGGATGAGCTAACATTCTTCCTTTGTATCCGAGGTCGTGTCCCTATAATGTCAGGGCGTGGCTGATGCGTTGGGGGTCCTTCCATATTTCGACGGAAGGCTGACACGTGGTGATCCTGTAAGTCGATCGGGAGTCTTTTCGAAGAATTTATGTCATTCGTGGAAGGAGCATTTTTGTGTAGGATGGTTGCGTCATATGTTTGCAGGTGATTTAATTCTTCAGTCGTTCGCAAATTCTTCCAGATACTCATGATTGTAGACAGGTCCGCAATATTTTTGGGTAAGGGTGGAACACACCCTTGAGTGTTGTGCGCAAGCAGGTCACCACATGGGTTGACTGATCTTGGGGCCCATCTAGCTAAGGGGGTTTCTATACGTAGGATCACCCTACTCCAATACTTCCTCCGGGTAGGGGAGACAGGTCCCTGCATAGGTGCTTCATATTGGGTTAGTGGTAGTGCCTCGGACCTACATTCCGTGGACCCCTTAGGCTTCGCAGGCTTCGGAGTGTCATCTGCGACCTCTTGGCAAGGCAAGGTTCTTTCCATGGTAGAAATGTGATGGAAGCTTTTGATGGTCTGAAGGCTGCGAAGTGCCGAAACCTCATGTAGTCGACTCTGCCAATTCTCCAGCTCCTCATCGAAATCGGAAAAGCATTCATTGTACTTTTCCCAACAGAGCATCCCTTCATATGTGGGGTTAACCTGATCTTTATCTTGCGCAGTGATCTTATAGATATGATCTAATTCTTCCTTCATATGGACACGCTCAGTATATCGGGCACCTTCCGCGGGATCTAGGGGTACTATGACACGTGTGCCTCCGCTTTCAAACACCATGCTTCGCTTTTTTAGGTTAATAATGCCTCCCATGTCCATTTCCCAATTTAGTCCGAGGAGCGCAAGGTAGGGGTCTGCATTTTCAATGATCTCAATTACTTCAAAGTCAGCTAGGACCCTTGCCCCTGCAATGTCAACAATAACCTTTGGTAACCTCCCCAAGGGAATGATTTTCTGTTGATTTTCCATGCGCTGCTGGATAGTGGACCATTCCAATTTGAGCTTCCCCATTTGTTGCCAAGTTTGCTTAGGTAAAAAATTAGCATTAGATCCAAGATCCAAGATAACTTGATCCATTTCATAGTGCCCGATTTGTGCAGTTAGTCGCATTTATTTCCCTGTGTGTTTCTTAGATCTGTATAGTTTTTGCACGTCCTTGGTCTCAGGGATCAAGCTGGGCCAAGCTGCACAGGTATTCATTAAAGCCAGGAGGTTTCTTACGGCTTGCAAGTTCCTGAAAAATTTCAGACATGCCTTCAAAAAGGTCTCAATTTCTTCCTCGCTTTGAGACTGTGCAAGGGCTGCTGGTAGTCCCTGTTCTTCACAAGGCACCTCTTTGTTTCCCTTGGTGTCCAGTGCACTATGTGTTATGACCTTTACACTTGTATTTGCTTCTCTTAGCTCGGTTTTAACCCTCTGTACGTTCTGCGTAGGGGTAGGCTGCTTTTCCTACATTCTGGCTATCAAGATCGAGTAGTCTTCTACCTCATGGTCCAGCTGCTTGCAGAGTTTACACGACGGCCTGGTGGGATTAGGGAATTCTTTGGCAAAGTGCCCTATTTCTCCATAATTATAACAGATTAGATGACCTCGTCCTCGACTTGCACTTCCTCCCCGGCCTCCTCTGCCTTGGGCCGGTGATCCTCCAAAGTGCGCAGTCAGTCTAGGCGATGCAGGGTCTGATTGCACCCGATATAGGTTCCCGCGATCCATCATCAATTCATACGTTTGACAATTCTGCTCGTCATGTCCTACGGATCGACAGAATCAGCACCATTGTTGTTTTAGCTCTGGGACATACGCACCCAGCCATGGGCAATGGTTCATATTGTGTAGGCCTACTACCCGACAATCATCACACCATACCGCAGATCCGCTCGATCTCGGTCGCAACAGGAAGAGTTCCCTACTTACCCCTGGGTGCAGCAGGCTAGGTCTTCCAGCTTGCATATAATCAGTCAGTAGAGGGTACTGATCCTTTGTGTGACCATACACTCGGCAACGTATACACTAGAGATCCACACATATGTCTTTTCCTCGCTCTTTTCATTAGATTTGTATCTCTAGGTGCATAGCCCCAAGTTGTTCCTAGATCTGTTGGACCCCTGCTGAGGTATCCTCCCAGGGAGAAACTTCTAACTTCATAGTGGCTTCTACAGCTTTCTCCTTCGATTCAAAGTTCTGTTGATTCATCAGTGTGCGCAGGTGAGGTAACAACATGGTGATGAACCATTCTGTATGTTTCCTATCATCATACTCGAACCCCCATTCCTTGAGTGCCTTATTTAACCGTTGATCCACCTCCCACACTGATTTAGACGCACCTTGTTTGAAGTCCTTTACGTCCGCCACTAACTGAGAATAGGAATTTGGTTTGCGAAATTGTTGCTTCAGAGCATCCTTAATATCCTAAATGGAGGTGGTTCCATTATGGGAAACATATCGCATATACCAATCCAGAGCTTTGTCTTCGAATTCTAAAGACAGCTGCGCCCTTTTTATTGTATCGCTTGCCACGTTCTGCGCAGTCCAGACAGAGTTTGCAACGAACCAAAATTGATCCATGTCCTCATCTCTTACCCCCTTGAAGGTAGGTAGTTTCTGATGAGCAGCCATATCACTATTCAGGGACGACATTATAGGTGAGTTCTTACCCTTGCGTGCCCTAGGTGGTGATGTGGCCAGTTCCTTCACTGGGCTATAGGCGGCCCTTCCTCTGTCAAGGTTGGTCCGATAATACTTACCACTGCATGTCACACTCCCGTCTGGATCCGAGGTTATTCAGTCGGTATGGCTACACAGAATGCTCTTCTTGCACAAAAACTTCTTGATCAGTAAAGGTAACGTCCTCAAAAACTTACCCCGAAATCCTTTGAAGAATCATCGCTCGACCTCAGAGTATGATACAGATTTATCAATGGCAAACTTTGTCACAAAGCCTCCTAGCACACTATCCACCCAGTGATCCACCGTGTGTGTAATAGTGTTATCGGTTCTTTCCAGTTGTTCAAGCAGATCTGGAGTCTACTGAATGACTCGCTTGTCCTTCTAGCACTTCTGGAATTCTACCAGCCTGGCCAGCCACTCCTGAAGCTCAATTGCAAAGGTTACAAAGAATATTTCGTAGCTTTAAGTAAGAACGTACCTATTCTTCCACTTTTCTACCGTCAATTTTTCACTTCGGTTTTCTCTTACTGAAAACTCCTAGATCTGCCTTTCGAACCAGTCGTTGATCTCTTTTCTTTTAGGCTTCTAGTATTCTCTTATCATTACCCGATCCCTTTCTCAGATCTCTTCCGGTCCCGGCAACAGAACCATTTGTTGGCTTGAGGGGTCCTGACCCAGGTTCAGTGTGCAAGGTTTGCCAACAAACCCCTATACTACTGGCCCTTTCGGTAATGACCTGCTTGCGTAGGTCACAGTCTCACCCGAAGTAGTACAGGGTGCCGGGAACCATGGTAACTCGAGAAAGGAAGGGCAGCAGGGTCGCGTTCACTGATTACCTCGTCTCTGCGCAGGGTTAAATATGTATCCAATTGCATCCACGTGCACTAGATCTATAATTATATGCTTTTCATAACATCAACAGAACAGTACATAACCCGAACAGAACATATCTAGATTTACTTCAATACACAGACTTTCGCAGCACGAAATAACCAGAGCAGAATAGATCCAATCATTCAATATGCAGCGCAAGGACAGAAAATGCATAACATAGTAACTATCAACAATTCATTCAATAGTACTCACAAATTCAGATCTAATAATCCTGCATATTCATTCATTCATCACCCTTACAATTCCCTTGCCAACCTGCGCATACAGCAGCAAGGTCCGCACACAGCTGGACTAGGAACTCCATGCACACAGTCAGTAGGAGTCTGTTCCCCAAAACCCAAACAGATCGTTTACACAATAGATTGGATCAATAGCTCATTAAATCCTACCTCTTACAATCCAAAATGCCTCTCTATTTATAACAATCTAGCTTTAACATTCCTATGGTCCGCAACCCATGGTTTTCGGACCCCTAGTTTACCCTTTAACCCCATTACAATGCTTTCGGGGCTTTGACCCACCCCAAAACCCCTGTGCTATACTAAATATAACAAAAATATTCAAAATGGACCGGTTTCGTAGCTTGTTAGGAGACCCCGTTCCAACAACATTACTTTATTTTTTGTACATGTAATTCATCTTATTTGCCAAAGAATGTTTTCCAATGTAGGATAACAAAACATGTTGACATTTCCCACATACAGATGTATATTCTTTCCAGTGAAATCTAATACAAATATTGCATGGATATACATGATCTTATCCCAAAAGAAAACTAACATAAACTAACATAATAGTTTTTTTAGCGTAAAGGTACTCACATATTTTTTCCTAAACATTTTGTTTTCCTAAACATTAAGATAGCTCAGTATTTCTTTTATCCGTGCAAAGAACATACCTCTATAACACAATGGCTATTCTTGGTGCATGCAAGACAGATAACTCTCCCTCTTTGTGCATGCAAGAGAGATAGCTTTTCCATTAATGTAGGCAACACATATGCTCTTCTTAGAATTCTATCATCAGGAAATACTATTTTAAGGCAAAAGATTAACATAATACCAATATTTTCAAGAGATTATTCTTTTTAAGAAAATTAACATAGTAACTTTCCTTATGTCTTTTACCATGGTATATCACTAACATCAATATCTTTCTAAGAGATTAACATAACAATCTTTTCAAGAACTGACATAGATTATGTCTTTTACCATGGTAATTCACTAAGATCAATATCTTTCTAAGAGATTATCATAATACCAATCTTTCCTAGAGATTATTCTTTTCAAGAAACTTTATCTAAATAACCATATATTCTCTTTCAAGAAAAATCAGGTCCTTATTTATCTTTTACATAAAAATTCATATGCATGCCTACATATCATGGCACAAGGACTATTGGTATGAAAATACACAATCTTGCATATTAAGTAAAACCACGTTTTATTCTATATTTATCTCTTTTAATTTAAAATTAAAAAAGCATTAATAATTGCAATATAATGAGTATTTTATATATTGCATTGAATATATATTATTAAATAATACTTAATATTAATTTGGCAAAACCCATATATATAAAGTATCCATGGCAAGCCAAATTCTAATAGCACATTGGAGAATGCAACAAATTCTATCCTCTATATAAATGCATATTTAATTATAGTGAAAAGGTTAATGGTAAGAGAATGCGTACTCATATGAGTTTTCTAGAAACTATCATCATGAAACTATTATCATAAAATACCAATACACTAAAAGAGAGATTCTTACCAAACCACTCTTGGATCTCAAGACAAGAATAAACAACTCCCCGAAGAACATAAATACACTAAAAGAGAGATTCTTATCAAACCACTCTCGATCTCAAAAAAGGAATAAACAACTCCTGGAAGAACATAAACAGTAGTAGAAACAGTAGCAGCTCATCCTCTGAAGTCGACTTTTTTTTCCTTCTGAATTCAACATTACCCCTCTTGAATCTCGATAAGGAAAAGCGAACAAACAAAATCACCTATTCTCAGGTTGACCCTTCCTTCTAGATTCAGCGTTTTCGTTGGTAAAGTTATCGTTGGCAATTTGCGTTTTGCCTCCAAGATGCAGTTTTTGCGAGCTTAATTCCTTTTCACTCTACCCATTCATGATCTTAAATTAGTTTTTTTATTTTTCTTAATGAAACGAGACTTTTTGGCAATTTGCGTTCTGCGTCCAAGATGCAGTTTTTGCGAGCTTAATTCCTTTTCACTCTACGCATTCATGATCTTAAACTAGTTTTTTTATTTTTCTTAATGAAATGAGACTTTTAATCCTTAATGTATTTCGTTCCCGCCTAACCCTTTCCTTGATTCTTGTTTCATCATCAGAACAAGACGAAATATTTTATTTTGCTCCTCTCTTACCTCTTTTCACCCCTCTATGGAAAGAATCAATACATAGTTATCAAGAATTCGGTTTCAATCGTTTCTTGATTAAACAGCTAAAGTAAGATTTATTTACCATGTGTAAATACATAAGGTTGAGTAAGTATGTTACATCTAGTCTCTTCTTCCATTTCAAGTTTTTATCAAAGTTCCACTGGCTCCAATGGACACCTCTACCTTGGTTCCAATGACACTCTCACCTTTCACTCACCTTTTAGCTATCTTGTTGTCTTTTCCTTTACGAACCCCTTTTCCTCATCAGGGTTTTCTTTTTATTCATAGAGGAAAGGTAATTGTCAAGTAATTTCTTTTTAATCTAACTGCTCTCGTAACTTGGACACTTAACCATCATTTTATGGAAACCACTCCATAATTAATCTTTATATATATAAAGTTAAAATTTTGTTCATAATTTGCTTAATATACTCATTAAGTGAGTTTAACTTTAATAAATCAAATCTGTCAATTTAAATAACATAACATCTCAAATTCCGAGTGTTACACAAAGTTTTTAAATAAATTTAATAATCAAATGTATTGTTTATTGCTATTTTTTACAAAAAGTAAAAAGTAAAAAAAGAGCTTAGCAAACATATTTTTAAAAAGATTTATTATAAACATTGTTATTTAAACCCATAAAGAATAAGTCATTTTTTCACAAATCAAAATAATTAAAGGAAAAGTGACTTTTCTTGTAAAAATATATTTTCAAATGTACAAAAATGTTAAAAATATTTAATTTATTTAGATTATTAAAATAATTATTTTATCCAAATTCATTGTATCACTAGGTATCCAATTACTAAATTTTAAAATCAATTAATATATTTTACAACTTATAAATTTAAAATAACTTTTTACTTAAGATTTCCAATTCTTAATTTCTAAGATGCAAATATTAAGCAATAATAGTAATTTCCTTTTAAATAAAAAGATACACATGATTTTCAATAAGAGTACTTTCCTTTTAAATAAAAAGGTCACATTTTATTTTTACACTTATTTTAATCATGAGATATGTATAATTTTATGATTTTTTAATTTTTAATTTAATAAAATTATAAAAAGTTTAAAGTATATTTTTTCAAATATTTTTAATTGAGTTTTGTATTATTTTCTAAGTTCAAATTACATTACTTATAATCATATAATTCAAAATATTGTTGGTTTAGCTAAGGGGAAATTAATTAGATGATCCACAATTTGAGAGAAAGAGTATCAATATAAAGCAATTGTATAGAGAAAGAGTATTAATATAAAGCAATTGTATTTTAGCACAACAGTAACTAGGTAAAATCAAGCTACATGATAAGACAAAATAATTGCATAGAAACATAATATGGGCTTAAGAGTCAGAAGCATTATAGGAGCGAGATCATATGCACTTGTACCAATTAGATCAGAGGGATTGAGTTCACATTGGAGATGGATTTATAGTTAAGCCAAGTGAGCACCCGATTTCTCCAAACAGGACCATTGGTCACGCTAAACCTTCTGGATCTCGTTCAAGGAAGAAATAATGTCGTTTCCAATCTTCATGCTTATCTTTCAAGAGTCTACCCAAAAAAGTCTTCAGCTACCATTAGAGGGTAATGGAATGCAAATATTGGTTCTGTCTTCCTGTAGTGTGACTAGGGTCAGACATCTCATTAGATACTGCTGAAAAAAAGGTAGAAAGAAAGGTTAAATTTGACTTTAGCCTTAGTTAAATTGAGTAAAATTGAATTTCCACATCAGCAGAACAACTTAGAGGTAGTTAACTAGTGTGGCATGGATCTTTTCACTCAGATAACTCAATAAATTTGAATTTGAGGGCATTGAGTTCAGTTATGCATGTGTGATTGCTAAATTTTATTAATATGGTTTAGTTATTTTCAGTTGTATTCATTTAATTGACCTCTAACTATTGATAGAGTTAGTTGAAGGTAAGTTGTGCAGTGGGACAACAATCCAACTCAAAGATTTGTCAGTCAACTAATCAATCAACCCAAAATAGTTGGTGCATGCAAGGAATTCGAGTTCCTCGGCTAAAGTGGATATGACAAGGTATGTAACATGAGTTGTATACTAGTCAGAGTGTACAAGTGTTTCTTGAAGTCAAGAGATCAATTTTTGGGAATTGCATAATCAATTAGGAGGAAATTCCTAAATAATAGGGGTTAATTTCCTCAAGAATTGCGCAAGGAAATAGAAGGCTTGGTGAGAAAATAGTTGGCTAAGTGTTGGCCAGAGGTTCTCACTGAGTAGAGAGAATAATTATTCTTTTTCAGGTTGAGCTTAGACTTGGAGCTTGCAATTGTAATAGTTTCTCTATTCAACTGATTAATCAAAGAGGCTTGAGGGGTTTTTCCGAGTTGGGTTCCCCAAGAAATCACTGTGTTCTTGTGGTTTTGCTTATTGCATGTTTATGTATGTTTCTCTAAATTGTGATTTCAATTCCGTAGAAAAGTACAATAGAATTGTGTCTATTGTTTTCAGTTTGAAATCTTGAGAAGTTGAAATTTCTATCAAAATTTCTACATGGTATAAGAGCCCTAAAATCACATTAGAACTAGTATTGCAAATTGTCTCTCAGGAATTTCGATTTTGAAGATTTAGTGCAATGACATTTCTTCAAGATCGAGAGAATGTCTTTGACATTTCTTCAAGATCGAGAGAATGTCTTTCAACGGACTGAGATTGGAGTATGACCTGAAGGGAAACTCGAATTTCATATCCTGGAAGGATCTATTGGAAGCAGTGCTTGATGATAATGGTGTGTTAGAATATGTGAAAACTGATATTCCAAAACCCCAGTATTCGGATGCACAACAATTATCCCATTGGAAGAAGGGCGTTGCAAAGGTTGGGATAATTCTTCTATGTGGAAGACACTGATTGAGTTATTCGAAAATAGTAGTGGCTATAGAAAATTTCCCCTGAAAGACAAACTTTGAAACATAAGGATGTAGAAGAATGATAACATTCCACAATATCACTCCAAATTTACACAAGTTTGAGATGAGCTTGGAGGGGTTGGTTTGAAAGCTTTAAAAGATGAGCTGGTGAGCCTAACTCTTCTAGGCCTTCCAAAATCCTGGCACAACTACCAGGAAACTATGAATGGAAGACAAAAATTACTGAATTGGGAAAGGTTGCAGTCCAATTTGGTTCAATAAGAGCTCAAGAGAAATATTAGCGATGAAACTTCATCCAGAGTTGAGAATGAAGATAATTTTTCCTTGGTTGGAAAGGCGAAGAAGGGAAAAGGAAATAAGAACCCGAGAAAACTTGAACCCAACCTAAATAATGGAAAGAAGAAAGATTTAAGTAGGATAAAATGCTTCCATTACCATGAATTCGGGCACTATGCAACAAAATGTTTGCATAAGAAGTCTACCCATAAGCCTTCTGGAGGAGCAGGAGGTGAAGGATTGGCTTCACAATTCCAACTAGACTTCACCGTAATAGAATGCATGTCTAGCACTGTTATGGGGAGTGTGTGGTACCTTGATTTCGATGCCTCGTTCCATATGATAGGGTACAAGGAGTTTTTCAGTAGCTTGGAGGAGAAGGATATCTAGATGCATATCGAAATAAGGGATGATGGGAGGTACAATGCTATGAGAATCGGTATTGTCACCTTTAAGAGAGAGAAATCCTCTCCTCTTTGGCTCAAAGATGTTATATTTGTGCATGGGCTAAAGAAGAATCATGCCTCTGTAGAAATATTATAGGATTGTGGGTATGATGTTACTTTCAGTAAATGGAAAGCCTTTCTGAGACACATAGCTGCTAGGAAAGTGAAGCAGATCGAGGTTCGAGTGAAGAACCTATACAAACTTGAGGTGGGAGATTGCAGTGCATTGAAAAGTATGGCTGAAAAAGTGCAGAGTCGAGATGTTAGAGAAATTTGGCATAGGATATTGGGCTATCTACACCATGGTGCCTTAAAAATAATGCAAAAAATTACCATCAGTCTCCCTAAAGGCCCCCTTGACTAGCAGGATGTCTACAAGGGTTTCACATTGGAGAAATAGTCAAGGATGTCTGCAAGGGTTTCACATTGGAGAAATATGACAAATCCACTTTCCATGACCGAGATAACATAGCAGATGAAATCTTAGATCAATTCCACTCTAATGTTTGTGGACCCTTTTCTATAGCCTCCACTGATCTGGTGCTAATATATATGCTCAAAAATGAAAGTTCTAGGATTCAAGTGAAACCTAAAAGATCGTGTATATCTTGTGTTCCTGAATTCGACGCAATTTGATTCATGAAAAACCGACATCGTATGCTACCAAAAACGAATTATGTTCTTTTTCCAAAACATGCAAATTTTGGCAAAAAAATGTGCAGGCTGCCCAGTCAGCAGTCCGTACAGCTGACTAGGCCTGCTGACTATGCAAGGTGACTTGGCTTCATGAGCCAATGATACTTTGACACTTGGAATTATCTTATTGGTTGAAATTTTCACTTAATTTATATGGTAAAAAAAATGTATTTAAGTCCTCAAATATGCACATTCGGCAGGGGGTCGGGCTAAGGCCTAGCCCCTAGCCACCCCAGCGCCACAGGAGCACGGGCAGGGGGGGCGGAGGGATAGACCCTAGCCCGCACCCATGGTGGTTACCATAAACATTGACCAGTGCCCATGTGAACAAACCTCCCAATCGCCAACCATAAACGCACACAAACTACCCACCTTCGAAATCGTCGGGCTAAACCCCCATGTGAACACCACAGACTACCAACCATCACGGTTAAGCTGATAATGCCAGCAGAGGGGGCTAGCTCCTGGCCTTATGAAGCCCCACGTGACCAGGTGCGTGTGCAGATTTTTGGGGCTTAACGGAAAAATTAACAATCCTACAATTTCGCTTGTTGAGCCTGAATCGTGCCAAGTTTGGAGGGAATTTTCCGCATTCAGGGCACCCGTGCTAGGTTTGGGCCGAATTGTGGGGATTTTAGCTGCATAATTGGGAAAAAGAGGTAAAGAGACATAAATTTCTCAATTTTTGGTCTTTTTGGGAGCAGAAAGAGGCTATACAGGCACTTTTGATTGCTCTGAAGCTGTTGAAGCAGGTTTTGAAGCCATTTGAGCATTATAAAATATTGTAATCACCATTTTATTGTTCATAATGATATAGGGCCACTCCTTAGAATATGGACCAGGAGACGTAGCTTAGGAGGGGTGAACTCCTTCATCACTTGTTGTTTTTTGGTTACTGTTATGGTTGTATTGTTTGCAATTTTCTGTAAATTTTGTGGTTTAATTCATGTTTTAATGTGTTTATGAATTTAACTTAAGAGTCATAAAAATGCATTGTATTCACTTGCAATCCACATAAACCTCAAGCACATACATATACAGATCATCCACAACAAAACATAAGTACTATGTTATTTTTATTGATGATTTCTCTAGAAAATATTGGATCTTCTTCATGCGAAAGAAGCATGAAGTTTTTTCAAAATTTATCGAGTTCAAGGAATTGGTTGAGAAGGAGACTGGAAAGAAGGTGAAGGCTCTCACGAGCAACAATGGAGGTGAATTTGTTTCACATGCCTTCAAGGATTTCTATGCCAAAGAAGGTGTTTGAAGAGAACTGATAACACCCCATAACCCACAACAGAATGGGGTAGTTGAAAGGAAGAATAAGAGCATCGTGGGAGCAACAAGGGCCATCTTGTATGATTAGGGGTTTCCTTTACATCCATGGGCGGAGGCATACAATACCACAGTCTACTTGCAGAACTAGAGTCCTCATATAATACTTTGTATGATCACACCGGAGGAATATTTCTTTGGAGAAAGCCTGATGTGTCTCATTTCATAATTTTTGGAGCTTTAGTTTACTATCATCTCTCCAAGGATTCAAGGAAGAAACTTGAGCCTACAACAAAGATGGGAGTTTTTGTAGGATACAATGAAACCACACAAAATTATCGAGTGTATTTTCTTTAACTAAGGATGAAAATTATGAGGAGAGATGTCAAGTTCGATGAGGAGAAGGCTATGATATGTTCTCTGGAAGGAGAGTTGAGTATCCCACCAGAGCAGGAGCTTCTAGCTCCAAAAAAGGAGTCTCAGGATGAGCTTCAAGAGGTTGTGGAGATGCCACATGTAGTAGAGCAGAAAGGAGGCAGAGTGGAGGCACCCACTCAACATGGATATTCCAAAGAGGGGAGAAAGACAACTAGAGAAGTTGATAGATAGTTGTAAGATGTGAGGGAGAATGTGGGAGCCCCCACATCACAACATAGGCAGAGGGGGTCACCTGATATGGAAGAACTTACCCACTGAAGATTCTACATGGCAGGATGAGAATTTTATACAGAAGCATCCAAAGCTACTCAAGCATTGAGGACAACACTTTTTTGAAGGAGAGGGGCATGTTAGGTCCCTCTATTACTAGTGTAGTCCCTTATTATTGTTAGTGTAGCCCCTTATTGTTATTGTTGTACCCCTGTAACCCCCATATTGTTATTATTGTGCCCTTACATTATTATTGTTAGGCCGTTCAGGATTATATTGTGACCCCATGGATTCCTATATATAGAAACGAGGTTTTTTCATTTGTATCATCCAAGAATTGTTCATCTATGTAATGTAAAGGAGGCTGCCCCCTCGAAGTGGCTGATTTCTAAGGCATTGATCTCTCTTTTCTTCTATTTTTGGAGCTGGTTTCATAACAATAAATCAAGGACTTATGTTGAATAAGCGTGAATGTTCACTAAAACCCATTGTTTCACTTGTATTAAGCTATGACCAATGCCACAATTTAAACCAAAAATGTTATACTCTTGTTGGAGAGATAAGAGCTATCACCTAAGTTATCACCACGACAAAAAGAAATTAGTTGCTTTTTCAAGCAATCATAAAACCCCAAAATCCCTTGTTTCATTCATCTCAAGCTATGGCCAATGCTACAATTCGGATAAAATGTTATAAAAAAATGTTAGAGACTTGGAATTCAAAGAGAATTAGATAAAGTGAAAGGAATTTCCCATCAAACTAGAAAAAATTCAACTTCTTATGAAGCCCAAGAGTGACTAACACAATGCTCATTTCTTTGAAATTCTACATAATACACACTTCAATAGAACAACAATTGTTTCTTGTTTCTAACAACAAGATCATCATTGTTCCTTAATATATCATGCATGCATCTAGAAAAACCCTTACTAACTCGACATCCATTTTCTTTTCTTTTCACTTTTGTTTGTTAGGTTATGTGAGTCCTGAGATGACTGACACACCTAAGTTGTGGCTTGAGAAGTTGTCAAACACCCAAGGATTTCATCCTACTAGGGCTACACCAACCCTTAGCATGATTGGATTTTTACCCATAGAGTTTGAAACTAATGACCTTTACACCAGAGAGTGCCTTAATAGAACACCCAGTCACCCTAAACTCATTCACAAGTGCTAAATTGAATCAAAATTAAACCCAAACTCATTTTTTCCTATCCATATT